>CM036773.1:15592578-15860078 GCA_020796225.1 Arion vulgaris
GATTGCCATATGTGCTAAGGTATACTTTTTATTACTCTTACAGTTGTTCCTTCGGCATATAGTATATTATTAACTTATTTTATTTCAGGCTATATATATATCGTAGCGATTGTTTTTCTTGCTCGATTATTGCATTATATATATCTCATTTTACTGTCAATTAAGATAATTTGATAGCTAATGGCGCACAGAGGCGCACGGAGTGGTAAAATTATTGAGGATGTCGTGGTCCAGGTTGTGCCTCAGGAACTATCGCCTCCTGCTCTGGCCCATCTGAACCACGGGTTCAGGTTGGGGATATTTACTCTGGTGCCTTGGCAAATCCGCCGTCGGTTCCGTGGATCCCTCCGCATCCACCCTGTCGTCCCCTGCGTATATTTGGTGAGAACGATGGGCCGTCGGTAGGAGAGTTTGTTCGGGATATTCGGCATTATTGGAGACACTATGGTATAGTGGGTCAGGACAAATTGATACAATATTGATAACGTGTCCGAATCAGTTCGCTGTGAATTAAGTATCCATATGCTCACTGTGCAGGACCCGGACATTTTGTTGTCTAAACTGGTGAATGAATATGGGGATGGAAGGTCAGCCCATGACCTTTTGTCTACTTTTTATAGTTCCTTTCAGGGAGTAGATGAGCCTTGTCGCGTTTTCTCTCATCGAGTAATGGATCTTTATTCGAAAGTTACGACAGCGCAGAGGAGGGAACATTTGGCGGTTTTAGAGCCCCAAATTCTTCGAGACCATTTTATAGCTTCGCTGCATAATAGGTTGTGTGCCAACACGTTATTGGAGAGAGTGGTTGGTTCCCCATCCGTCGATTTTCTTCAATGCCGCGATGCGGCTATACGTTGGGAAAGTAATCCCGTCCCGGGGACGGGGGATAAGATGGATTCGCATATGCGACTTCTTGAACGTCGCATGGGCGATCTAGAATCCAGAGTACTCCGGGATTCCAGGGGCTCCGGAACCACCAGTGGACAGAGTCACCACCTCCGAATACCCTGGTGTCGCTCTTCCCCGCCCTCAGAGGGGCAGTGGTGGCCAGCGAACATATCTCCACTGCAATAGATGGGTGAGAGGACACAACATTGATAACTGTAGATGTTCCCTTTAAACGGATGCCACTCAGGGCGAAGGCACAACCCGCTGCTCTGGGTGTGGCTGCGAAGGTCATAGTGTGGGTGCTGGTAGCGATAGTTTCAAACAGGCGCACTCGGTTATGGGGATCGACCCTGGTCCCCAGAGTGTCATGACTTGAACCATCGTAAATTGCGCGAGGAACAACATTTCCAGCAAATTTGGGATAACATATATCCTGTGAAGAATGACGTGGATATGATAGTTTCCGAAAGTGATAAGGTTTGTACTATACCGAACTTCTTACTGGATTCTCCCTACGAGGCGGATGTTGATTTTCAGGAAAGTATCAATTTGGTATCCGCTGTTGATAGGTCATGTGATGAGTCGGATATTTTACAAAATTTTTCCCTGTATAGCAGAGGATGCTTCACGATAGCGAAAACATTGTATCTGTTGTTGATGAGCCTAATACTCCCCAATATGTTCCATGCGTCGTCGAAGAGCATTTTCCCAGACAGGCAGAACCAACAATTATTCGTTTGTGCAACTAGCAAGGAACAGGATGTTGGACAGCAAACCCCTGGTGTACCTGTGGTTAGTGACCACGATTACGTAGAGTGTGATATAGTGATATCTACTATTAGTTCAGAGGAGGTGCAGAATGTGAAACCAACGAGTCAATCGCCACCTTTTTGTAAAGCCTCCATGACTACGGACAGCGTAAGACATGTAAGTTCTGCAGGTTTTAAGCGGTCAGCATTTTTAAAAAGAAACTCATCTACTTCAACTACATAGGACAGTACGAGCAGAGTCAATGAGCAAGAATGCAACTAGTGCGAGTTCTAAGATTACTAATGCAGGATTTCAGAAATTAAACAATGCTAATGCAAAAGTGAAACGGCGAGGAAATAATAAGATATTACGGGTTATTTCGAAAAAATGTAAACACACCTGGGAGGACTCAACTAGTAAGTGGAGGTTATTTAAACGAAAGGTTCCTGACCGTTGCAGTCATTTGGCGGGTGCGAGAAGGAAAGATGGCCTCGGTCCATTTTAGAGAAACCAGAAGAAATTCAATCTGAAGCAGGTTCAAGATTCGCCTGTGCAAGAGACGAATCAATTGACATTGTCTAGTTCCAGTGACATGTCAATAACGACACAAGTAATTAGCGAAGTTACGAAGATAGATCGCAACCAAGAAGAAATAGTGGTTACAGGATCCAACGAGTGTGCATACAGGCACGCAAAAGGTGATAATTCCATGAGCAAGGTAATGAAAATATATGTAACTCTATGCAAATAAGCTTAAGAATGTCTGGGTCAGATACTGAAATTTTGAGTTCAGGTTATGAGCAAAATATTAGGTTCAACGCGAAATGTGATTTTAAAATCTGGTCAGATCAGAGCAGTGCAACAGCGTGCAAACTTAGTGAAAATTTGTTGGTCAGATAGACATGCGTTGTATCATAAGAGGTGTGGTCCACTCCATCAGCTCTACAATGGAACACTATAGTAGTAATTGGGTTCTTATTGCTATTTATTAGTGCTCGTGCCCTGTGTTTCCCACAGCATTGTTTGAAAGAATTGACTCTTTCATTCTCTGAACTACGGTTTAGTCCTGGCTTGCTCTGTATTGTTGGGGTCTATGTTGTCCTCAACATATCCTAAGAATACACATCGTGGGGATGGTAAGATGATACCATTATATTGCTCCCGGGATGGTCCCTGGGAAGATATTAGATCATGACAAGGACAACCATTATTTATGTGATTTATACACAACCACATGGAGTTGTAAAACCGATGGGCCTGAATTTTGGCTGGGACCCTGGCGAATTGACGGTGATTTGTACAAAAATACAGAAACGGAGTTTTACAAACGCCAGGACTACTGTTAGGATGAAATTGAATCAAATAAGGGAAAATATTTAAGTTTTTGTTTGGGACTGAAAGATGGATCGTAATAGATCTGTCGAGATTAATAGTATACCAAATAAAGAAAATCATTGGGTTTTTGATCGGTCTTTAGACTATGAAGGACGCATTGTACTTCCTCATTTATTGAGTTTATCTGATATTGAGCCCGATAGGCAAATCCTGTTGGAATTGGCTTGATTCCTTGTGGGGTTTGGATGGGTTGTAATTTTAATAATTTTAATAATACCTGTGGTTATATATTGTGGAGTCAAATTTTGAATATTATTTGATTCCCTTTGATGGTTGAACGGACAATGAAGTCTCCCTTTAACTTTAATGTGATTGCTATGTGGAGGTTTGTGGATTGTGATACATTATTGAGGCTGCATGTTGGTAAATTGCAGATATTTGATATATTTGGGATGTCAATTTATTCCTGGGGGGTTGTGGGGTGATTTTTTTGCCTCATGGAGGTTATATGATGACGATCCGAGTATTTTGGATTCTTGGATTATTTATTCCCGGATTGGGGTTGAGTTAATATTAATATATGATGTTGGTAATTGGGCATCATATATAAGTTGTTCCATATTCATTGGTCATATTTTAAATCTTGGGAGTTCATTATTTCCCCGGTTTGGGGTTGGTTAATATTACTCGTGGAGGACATATAACGTAGAAGTTTAACGTTATATATGTTTTTTTTCCTTTTCAATTTGTAACTTGTGTTTTTGTTTGAGATTTCAGATAGTGTGACAAGACTCTGACAGGCGAAGAGTGACATAGTGATAGTGACATAATGATGCAAGCTGCCATCAAACCCATACTACCTCATGTGAGGAATGGACGTCCCAGTACAGCCACCTCACATTGACCAAGTGTTATGCTGTTGGGTCGCCGTCGGAGTTACACGGCTGATGTTTCATATTTTGATATGCAATAATGCTGACGATTTTCTATTACTATTGTTTCAGCACAAGAGCACAGAGGGTTTACTGTTGTTGTTAACCATGGTCACCTATGACCAGTTGACGAGTCACGTTCAACGACGTGTGGTGACTAGTTTCCATTTAGCTCGTTCAACTGGGTCTTCCTGAGATCCCGTCAGGATTTTCTTTCTTTCGACCATGGTGGCTGTTATAGTTAGTTGTTGTGGAGCCACGTTTATCACGTGAGGCGACTTGTTCCCTTTCAGCTCTCACCACTCTAATCACCCTATTGGACACTACCTGTGCGATTTTTTTTGAGATTTCGCCGTCGGGGCGACGGCGAGGTCTCCAGGGGGTGTCATAGTTCCCCAGATGGCAGCGGAGGAATGGACAGTTAGCCATATAGTTAGTGTAGTATGTAATTAGCTATTTAATAGTTGAGACTATGTGTTGCACTCTCTAAGCAGAGGCGCAACACATAACAACGAGACAATGACGTTTTACGTAGCTGTGGAGTGACGATTTAGCAACATTTTTAGTAAACAAGGTGACTAAGATTGAACCCTTGAGATGAGACAGGCGTGTTTTGTCGTCATGATTAACATCGTCAAATAAAAATATATATGAATTCTGAACTACAGCATTGGCTTTTATTATGAGGTGTCCATAGACCCCCTATTACAGATAGATAGATGATAGATAGATAGATAGATAGATAGTAATATGAAAGAAGGCATCCTGGCTAAGAGGAGAAGAGGAAGACCTACTTCATCATCTTTTAATATTAAGCTGAGATTGAATGAAAATGAAAATCGTGGCATATCCTTACATAACTTAGCCATTAAGAACGTAAGCGAGTCATCGATTTACTAGCTCTACTTACACGTTCTGTAGTTTGCCATTGCTTTTGAACGATGAGGAATATATTTACAGTTCGTCAAAATCCACGGGAACAAACTTGATTCCAAATTTCCTGCCATCCACTTTGAACAAGGTACGCTTGGATTGTGATCGAGCCCACTGCCGCTTAAACTACAGACGCCCCTCACCAGAGCGGATTAGCATAGTAGCAGAAGTGCAAATGCTACGGCCCGCTTTGGGGGCCCTGGCCTCTGGACCCAAGTTGTCACAAAATATAAACAAGGAACCAAGTTTGGGAGGGGAAACAATTTCCTTCATTTTTTTTGGAAGTTGGGCCAAGGTCATGTTTACTCAATTTCGGACTTAATTGGACGGTCACACTGAGCTCATTAACAACGTAACAGTTTTTTTTTTACTTTTTTGTATGAGTGTCTCTGCACACGTTCTAATAAACGAAACTGAAAGCGAAAAAAGAAAATTAAATTTGACTCATAACCAGTTCAAGTCTCTGTTCGTTCAGTGTTTTTGGCGAAACTTAGTTTAAAATAAATGCAAGTGGGCGAAAATATGCAAAAAGAGCAGATCGGACTCCAATAAATTTCATGTCATCACGTTTTTGGAAACTGTGGCCTACGATGTCCCAGAAAATAATGCGAGGGGGGGCCAAATGATTAAACAGAAAATTGGGGAAACTTGAAGGAGCCAAAGAAGCCAACACAAGCTGCAAAATTTTTAGGCAAAAACGGACACAGAAGAAATTTTATTTGTTCTGCTAACTTTGAATGTATTTAAATCCTCCCATCTTGTTTTTTTATTATTATTTTATTTTACATAGCTAATTTTATGTTTCAGTGAGAAATTAATTTTTAAAAATAGTTTTTATCATTTTTCGTTTTCAATGAATTCAAATGTTTTAAATCAGAGTTATAGTCATTTTAAGTGGTTAAATTACGAAGCACCCTGTATATAATATATCATCATGAGTAAATTGTTATATATAAAACGTTTCCAAACTTTCATTTATATGTTATATTAGTAGAAAGTAGAAGAATTACATTTTATTTGTAAATTCATTTTCTTTTCCCAGATTGAGATAGACATCATGAGCAGCAGAGCCAGAGATACGGTCGACTTTCGCTTTGAAGTAAAGCGAAAGCACAAGATGAAAAGGAAAATATACCAAGTTCTTGTATCAAAACACGCAAGCTGTCTGAATTTTTAATGTCTTTGGTAATGGTGTGAACTAAAGAAATCGAAGCAGAAAAATAGAAGTCGCGTCTCAAGTATATAGAGATGAAGATAGTGAATAGAACAATCATCTACCAATATTAAAGATCAGCAATTTCAGATTGCCACTTTCCACAAGACAAACTGAAGTCGAATGTACAGCAAGTCTTAAATTTTAGCATATCATTTTCAGAAGGGGAGGCGAAAGCACAGCACATGCTTCCAATGTAGCTCTCTCAAGCCAAAAGCACAAGAAAATAAAGTACCCAACAATTTGGTGAATGGCCAATCAACTTCAATCGAGTTTTGGGATTGCGAAAGGAAGCAGCGAAGTGCAACATATGAACAGTGATTTATTGTCTTCCAAAAAAAACATACGATAAAGAAAACAATCCACGAATTTGTCGAAAATCGTTTTTCACATATACACATAAACCAACAAAAAAAACTCATGTGAGAGATTGGGTGTGTTATTCAGAAACTAAAGGACAACTTTTCTGTTTTGTTTGCAAAGTTACTGATTCAGACTGTTCGTCACGATTTACGAAAGAAGGATTTGACGATTGGAAAAACGCAAATAATTTGTTGAAAAGACATGAAGAAAGCACCTCCAATAGACAAGCGATAATTTCTGTTAGTTGCAAAAGAAAGATGTAAAGTCGACTCAACTTGTAAGCCAAATTGAGACGAACAAACATATTGGCGGACACTTTTGGAGCGAATTACTTCAGTAACCCAATTTTTAGCAGAACGAGGTCTTGCATTTCGGGGTAGGGATGAAATTATTGGTTCACCTAATAATGGAAATTATTTAGGTTTGTTGGAATTAATAGCCAAATTTGACATTTTTCTGGCCAGCATATAAATCTTATGCAAATAAAGGAAAGGGACATACATCATATTTATCAAAAACAACATGTGAGGAATTATCCATCTAATTGCATCAAGCTTACTGGATCATATTATTTGCGAAATTAAGAAATGCAAGTACTATTCCGTATCACGGGACTCTACTCCAGACATTTCGCATGTGGACCAGCTCACTCTAATAGTGCGTTTGGGTCTTACCATCTGGAACAGTGGAAAGGTTTGTGAAGTTCTTGGATATGGAAGGTCATACTGCTGAACAACTCGCCCAAAGTTTACTTGATTTTTTAAAGGAAAATGGCATTGATATCAAAGACTGTCGCGGTCAAAGCTAATGACAATGCCAGCAACATGAGTGGGAAATACAACGCCAAAGCACCATTAAGGAGATAATAAGTACGCAGAATACATTCCCTGCTTTGCACATTCACTGAATTTGTTTGCGAAGTGTGCTGCAGAATGTTGTAAAACATCCATTTTTTTGATTTTGTTGAAAGTCTCTATACATTCTTTTCCGCTTCTACCATATATGGGGATTCTTAAAAGCACTGGAGAACAGGTTCAAAACTCCGACTTTGAAGAGACTGTGGGCACCAGGTGGTCTTCCGAGTTTATGCGACAAACCACTTTTATGTGGTTTTACCATTATCAAAAGTTTGGATGGGCATCTCAAATAACATGGATCAAAAGGTAGAGGTCGTAATCAAGCATGGGCTAGTTTTGGAGATGAGTAAGTTGGAAACGGGAAAAGTTAGCATTTTATGGAACGGAATTCTAGAACGCTTGCAAGCGTCTAGCGCTTCATTACAGTCACCTGATCAAGACCTTAACACGGAATATTCTTTAGAATCGTTACACGGGTACGTTCAAGCAATGCGGGCCCACATTTTCAGATAGAGGCCAAAACCAAAATCCCGACTCACTGTCAAGAATATCAGCAACAAACTTCACGACGACGAAAGGGAAAAACTAAGTACGACGATTTTAGTGGCTCTACTACGCTCGATGAAGTTGTAGAAAATCAAACACCCAAACAAAAATTTGAAAGTCAGGTGTTTATTGTCATAATTTGATAATGTACTTCTGCCTTAGCTAAAGATGGAAGCGTACCATAGAGTGATTTATGTATTTGGAACATTTCGGCAGTTAAAATCTCTTCAGCAGAAGAGATCTTGAAAAGAACTCCAAATATTGTCAGCCTTTCCAAGAGGTAAGAAAGCCTAGGACAGACTTGCAGTTCGCTGAACTTTAAAAATAATGTAGCTGCTGCATTAGCAACGAAAAGAATGAGGCATTGAACTGCAATTTTATAAACTTATATGGAAAATTCATTGAGTCGTGTTTCCCAAATGTAGAAATAGTCTTACGAATTTACTTGTCTTAATGATTACTAACTTTTCGCGAGAACGTTCTTTTCAACATTAAAGGTATAAAGTGAGTTAAGAAACATGATGGGACAAGATCGTCTAAATAACCTCACCTTAATGAACATTGAATGTAATTTACTTTGAGAAATTGATTTGTCTAGTATTATCTCTAAATTTGCTCACATTAAAGAGACAAATTTGTTTGTAAAATTTATGTTTTATTATTTTTATCATACAAAACTTAGGCCCCGGGTAAAATTTGCTACGGCGCTGGTTCAATCGGGTCTGCCTCAGGGATGAGTCAGATTTGACAATCAAGTTGTTTACAAAATTAACCCCAGAACGGTGTCAATTCCCTGTCATCTGCGTGGTTAGTTTCTCCCCACAATTACCTTTCTAACTGACAAATGCCTTCCCAGGCAGGATTCAGTTACAACCCATGTCATGACATTGAGGATCCACCTTCATTGCTGAATCCGGGGCTTGAATTTAACTTCCTAAGAGCGTCAATGGTATGGTAACATACCGCAACGATACTGCTCGATTAAGGATAAGGGAAATTTAAAAGGACGGAAAAATAGTGAACAGAAAACTGATAGCACTTAAAATAAATTAGTCTAGACTTAAAACACCATTGTGAGTCAACTTGTGGGGTATGAATATCTAAAAAGCAACACTAACAACAACAAAAAAACCCAAATAAGATAACCGGCTATTTACAAACATTGCATCTTGTCTTACCGGAATTCAAAACTTAGCTTATTCTCAAGTGTTATAATTCATTACATTTGTTATATTTAAGATATAATAACTTATTTATAGTCTCGGTCAATGAGTTTTTTGTGGGATGGTACATAAAGTAAACGAGTGACACATTGTTGTAGTTGACAGTCACATTTTACTTTGGGTTTTCCCTGATCACCGTTTTTTAAATTTTGAGTTTTCTTTATTTGAATTTAAGGAAAAGTTTGTTTACGTTAAGTATCAGAAATTGTTTGGTATTAATTTAATTATCAGAAATTGTTTGGTATTAATTATCAGAAATTGTTTATATTAAATTTTAATTCAAAAATTTATTTTATTAATTTAATTATCAGAAAATTGTTTGGTATTAATTTAATTATCAGAAATTGTTTTATTAATTTAATTATCAGAAATTGTTTGGTATTAATTTAATTATCAGAAATTGTTTGGTATTAATTTAATTATCAGAAATTGTGTGGATTAATTATCAAAAAATGGTTTGGTATTAATGTTTTCAAATTTGTCATTCGTTTATTTCTTGGCCCTTTCTGCATTTTTGCTTTTCCCGTTGGGCGTGGGCAGGTTTAAACCCGATGATGGGTTTTCCCCGAGATAGTGTACGGTTGCTTAATATGCTGTGGATTGGGGATTTTTTAAGATGTCTGTAACTCCATAAAACCCATTTTTTTTGATCTGTCCCCTGTTCTTCATGATTCCATTTTCAGGTTGTAAGCTCTTGCAACTGGTGTTTTCGGTTCATTCTCCCCAAAAAGGGCCCAAAACCCCTTTTTGGGGCCAAAAATCTTTTGAAATTTTTTCCAAACCTTTTTTAAATTTTCCCCATTTCTTATAAGGTCTCTTTTTGTTTTATTTCCCGCTGTTCTGAAGAATCTCTTTTCCAAAGGGTAATTTTTTTTTCCTGTTATTTTGTAAAAAGGCCCATGTTTGGCATTGGTGGCCCCCAGGGGCGGCTCGTCATTAAGGGTCAGTGGGGTCCAGCCCCCCAAAAAACCAGAAGGGGGAATAACCCCCGGAATAGAAAATAATAGTAAATACCCAAAAAACCATGATTTTTCCGGAATTTTGTGTTCCCCACCAAAAAAAAATGACCAGAACCGCCACTGGGAGCACCATTAGAAACATAATTTGGGAATTTTTTATAATTACAGTACAACGGTCAAAAAAAAACTAGATGAGAGTAAATACAGACTCTCAATACATTTCATGAAAAAGGAGATTCAGGACAGTTTAAGATAACAGAATTCAGATAGGGAAATTTTCCAGCAGCATGATGGTTATCAAATAGTCGTACACGGGCCAAGGAAGAGGATAAATTGCCAGATGGGCACCACCCGTGGTCCCGGGGGCCCCGCAATGGAATCAAAGAATAGTACCACTGAAACCTCAAGGCATGTCAAAGAAGCGACTGATATAGGACCTAGGAAGCTCCCCTTAGTAAAAAAAAAGCATCTCAGTAGGATGTTCTGGACTATTTGTAAAAAACGGGGGAAACGTACTACAATCGCTTTTAAAGGCTCTAATAAAATCACACAGAGGGTTGCCAAGTGGTCGATATGAAGGGTTGGGAGAAGAAGAAAAGAAAACAGAGCATTTTTATACGGGATATAAATAGAAAACAGAGCATTTTATACAGATATAAATAGAAAACAGAGCACTTTTATACAGATATAAATAGATAAGCAGAGCACTTTTATACAGATATAAATAGATAAGCAGAGCACTTTTATACAGATATAAATAGATAAGCAGAGCACTTTTATACAGATATAAAAAAGGATAAGAAAAATTTTTTATACAGATATAAATAGATAAGCAGAGAAATTTTTATACAGATATAAATAGATAAGCAGAGCATTTTTATACAGATATAAATAGAAAACAGAGCACTTTTATACAGATATAAATAGATACAGAGCATTTTTATACAGATATAAATAGAAAACAGAGCATTTTTATACAGATATAAATAGAAAAAAACCAAACAGACGACCATATTTTAGAAACTACATAAATTGATAACTGAGAAGGGGCCTGATCACATCCAAGAGTTTTTGGAAGCCATCTCACCCCCCAAAGCAAAGCCCCTGCCAATATTGCCACCATATCAGAGGGCCAGGCAATGGACAGAGCTGATATTTTGAACGCCCTCATAGAGTGTGACCGCAAAGATTTTCATTTAAACCAAACCACGTCAACTACTAGATTGCAAGAGCTGGGTTTGAAGATTGGAGTAGCAAGAAAAGAACGGATAACAGGTGTGCGAGGGTTTTATCAATCAAAATCCAACTTACAAAATCAGTCGCTGGACACTGTTGGGGATATTCGAAGGAGATGGAGCACCTATGGACATGTCCGGGGTGCAAAAGAAAATATTCCAAAAATGAAAAATGAAACGAAATACAGCACCTTGAGAATATGAGATAACATCAGACATGCTCAGAGTGGATCCACAAATGAGTGCAACGTGTCTTGTTACTTTCATCTCACATGCCCTAGGGCCCTCTTAGTCTTCTACCACTGAACATTGATATGTGTCTACTTACTACGTGGGGGTTGGGTAGCTTAATTGGTAGTGAGCTTGATCACAAAACCCAAAAAGCACCTGGTTCAAATCCCGCCCACCGAAAATTTGAAAGAAAATGTGTTGCCTTTGGGTTTTTAAAAAGGTAAAATTAGACTTACCGTTCATAAAGAATTGTAAACTACTGAACGATCAGGGGACTCCAAAAAAAGAACAACGTGTTTACTGTGGTTGATAAAACAGTCCTGTAAAGGATATGCCACAAAATTTTTATGTTCATGTCACATACCAATTCAATTGTTGGGCCCCTCTATTCAAAAGAAAGTCACACTTTTCCGAATTTTTGAAACAACTAATGGGCCGTTTTTTTTGTGGTCACTTCTTTTTGTTAACTGAGATTCACCTTGTGGGGCTGGGGTCTGCAATGGAAGATAGAATATTACCACTGGGGGCCTACACGGCATGTCGTAAAAGGCGAGTGATGAGGATTTTGGGGAAACTACTATAGTAAAAAAAAGACCGGAAATCGGGTGTTGTGGCTTAATTGTTGGGGGCATAACTGGTACAACGTACAATCGCCTTAGACTCAGATCACATACAAAACACACAGAGGGAAAAGTGGTCGATATGGACGCCGAAGAAGAAGTAGACTGAGATTAACATATCAATTCGATCAGACTATAGGGCACAATCTCCCCAGAAGATATCAAAAAAAATGGTACTGACTGTTCCTGATATCCCACATATCTTAATCTGTCCTGTGGGGGCCCTATTTCTGCTAACTCAATATTTTATAACACGTGTCTTCAGTAGCGGTACAACTTGAACTTAATAGGCGTGGCTCGTCAACCCGACGGCTGCTAGGCAACTGCATCATAGATGTATCGTCAGTTTATATACGTTCATCAAACAAATTTCTAAAACACTAAAAAGTGTAATAATGAGATCGGAGACACTTTTTGTTTCACCGAAGTGCAAAAGGGCGATGATCTTATCAAATTTTGTAGGGTTGTCTGTTTCAATTATTCATCTCTAGTATCTTGAACCTAAAATGAGTCTGTCCTCTCATTACGCTTGCATGCACACTGTCCCCCTCAATTTCGCTTGCATGCCCAGGACAGTAGGGTCAAAACAGTCCGCCCTCTCCCTTATGCTTGCATGTTTTAGAACAAAATTCAGAGACAGTCTGCCCCCCCATTACCCCTTTTTCAGGTCTATGACAGTAGATCCCATGTAGGACAGTCTGCCCCTCATTACGCTTGCATGTCTAGGACAGTAGACTCAAGGGGAAATCTGTCTCTCATTATGCTTGCATGTCTAGAACAGTAGATACATGTACGACAGTCTGCCCCTCATTACGCTTTTTGCATGTCTAGGACAGTAGATCCATGTACGACAGTCTGTCCTCTCATTACGCTTGGGTGTCTAGGACAGTAGATCCATGTAGGACAGTCTGTCCTCTCATTACGCTTGCATGTCTAGGACAGTAGATACATGTACGACAGTCTGCCCTCTCATTACGCTTGCATGCACAGGACAGTAGATCAATGTAACACCATACACGATAGAAACACTTGTTTATACAGGGTGTTCAAGATAATAGCAGCCTGTGAATGGAGTCAATCTGGCATATATGTATGAACATGAGAAGGTTCAGTTATGACGTAGTATAGGTCAAGGTTATGTGACGGTATGAATTGTTGTGCGGAAGGGGCGATGAACAAATGTGACGTAAAACGAGCTAGTCAGAACCGGTTTAAATAGTACATAAACATAACGCGATAGATTATCATGAGCCATTCCTCCCATGAGGCCATTACCTTGTAGTGGTGGTGAGGCTTGCGTGCTCCAATGATACAGTGAGCTAGGACGGCGGGAACTTATGTTCCCGGAAGGGTTACCCAAGCCGGAAAGGTCACTGAAGAGGGACAGACGAAGCATGGTCTCCTGGTCCTCCAGGTTGGGAGTTGGGCTTGGGACTAACGATCCCATCCTTTAAAAAAATTAAAGTTACGGAAGCAACAACAAACATACAACCTATCTACGGGCATGAAGGGCTACCAGAGTCATTGACTCACATGACTGGAAGTGGTGAAAGCCGAAAGGAAGCTACTTTCATGAGGACGGAAGTCCTGAATGCCAAAACCAAGACCAGAATTGAATGCTGGAATGTAAGAACAATGTACGAAACCGGAAAACTGTCACAAATAACAGCAGAAATGAGAAGATATAATCTACATATCCTAGGGGTTAGCGAGAGCAGATGGACAGGAAATGGAAGAAGTACCACTGCAACAGGTGAAACAGTCCTTTTTCTGGACGAGACGATGACCTACACCATGAAGGAGTAGCAATAATCCTAAGAAAAGGCGTGGAAAAGTGTCTATTAGAATGGAAACCTATCAGCAGCCGCTTGATTAAGATCAGACTAAGGGGAAGCATACAAACATCACAATCCTACAATGCTATGCACCAACTAATGATAGCGAAGATACAAAGAAAGACTCTTACTACGAAAACCTACAAGCAGAATTAGACAAGTCACCATCCCATGATGTTATCATTGTTATGGAAGATCTAAATGCGAAGGTCGGACAAGACAACACGCATAGTTATAGAACTATGGGAAAATATGGATGTGGTATGATGAACGAAAATGGGGAACGTTTAGTAAACTTCTGCAGCATGAACAATCTTGTTATAGGAGGAACCCTATTTCAACATTTAGATATCCACAAATTAACATGGTATTCCCCTAATGGCAGAGATAAAAACCAAATAGACCATATAATGATCAATGGACCCTGGAGACGCTCGCTGCTAGATGTTGTAGTCAAGAGAGGTGCAGATGTTGGTAGCGACCACCACCTAGTCACAGCTTATGTCAAACTTAAACTAAGAAAAACAGGACAACAGAAAAACTTCCAAAGAGGTTCGATGTGGATAGACTAAAAGACACGGAAGTAAGGGATAAGTTTATAATGCAGATAAAGAACAGATTCCAAGCCCTAGAAAGTAATGAAACCATGGATGAAACTGACAACATAGATAGAACATGGGACAAAATAGCATCTATATATAGCAAGAGCAGTGAAACATGTCTAGGTACCACTGAAAAAAAGAAAAGAATGGATAACACCAACAACATGGAAAATAATAGACAGCCGAAGAATATTAAAAAGAAATTGTTAGAAGCAAAGTCCGAAAGACTGAAAGCAAGATACCAAGAACAGTACAAAAGCGCAAGTAAAGAAATCAAACAGGCTGTGAGAGCTGACAAAAGAATGTATGTTGAAGACCTGGCAGTGCAGGCAGAAGAAGCAGCAAAAAGTGTGATCAGGGAACAGTGTACAAAATTACAAAGCTAATAAGCGGAAACATTCAGGAGATCAAATACTCCATAAAGGATAAGAATGGAATACTATTGACAACGGAAAAGGAACAAGAAATACGATGGACAGAGCATTTTAAAGAATTGCTAAATAGACCACCGCCAACTGTAGTAGCAAATACCAGAACCAACTAGAGGAATTAGAAATTGGCATTGAAACACCCAGCCGGGATGAGATCATTACAGCAATTAAATCTCTTAAGAATAACAAGGCACCAGGAATGATAACTTAAACGCAGAACTATTCAAAATAGACCCAGAACTTGCAGCTAATATATTGCAACCCTTGTTTACTACTATATGGAATACCCAAATAATACCCGATGCATGGAACAGAGAGTCAATCAAAACCAACTGGTACAATCAGTCGCTGGACACTGTTGGGGATATTGAAGGAGATCGGAGCACCATGGACATGTCCGGGGTGCAATGAAGATATTCCAAACTGAAACTGAAACTGAAATACAGCACCTGGAGAATATGAGATAACAGCAGACATGCTGAGAGTGGATCCACAAATGGGGCAACGTGTCTTGTTACTTTCTTCTTACATGCCTAGCCATCTTAGTCTTCTACCACTGAACATTGATATGTGTCTACTTACTACGGGGGAGCGGTAGCAATTGGTAGTGAGCTTGATCACAACCAAAGAGCACCTGGTTCAAATCCCGCGACCGAAAATTTGAAAAAAATTTTTTTCCCTTTGGATTTTTACAAATGGTAAAATTAGACCTCACCGTTCATAAAGCAATTGTAAACTACTGAACGTATCAGTGGTACATAGAACATGAACAACGTGTTTACTGTGGTTGATAGCTACGTCCTGTAAAGGATATGCCACAATTGTTATGTTCATGTCAATTACTACATTCAATTGTTGGACCCATCTATTCAAATGAAAGTCACATTTTTCCCGAATTTCTTGAAACAACTAATGGACCGTTTTTTCTGTGGTCACTTTATTGTTAACTGTAGATTCACCTTTGTGGTGCTGGGGTCTGCAATGGAAGATGAATATTACCACTGCGACCTACACGGCATGTCGTAAGAGGCGAGTGATGTAGGACCTGGGGAATCTACTAAGAAAATAAAAAGCATCGGAAATCGGATGTTGTGGCTTAATTGTAGGCGCATAACTGGTACAACGTACAATCGCTCTTAGACCCCAGATCACATACAAATCACAGAGTGGTTAACAAGTGGTCGATATGGAGCGTTCGAAGAAAAGTAGACTGTAGATTAATATATCAATTCGATCAGACTATAGGTGCAAATCTCAACAGAAGATATCAAAGAATGTGCATACTGACTGTTCCTGTGATATCCCACATATCTTAATGTGTCCTGTGGGTCCCTATTTCGCTAACTCAATATTGATCGTGTTTTCAGTAGCGGTACAACTTCGAACTTAATAGGCGTGGCTCGTCAACAGACGGCTGCTAGGCAACTGCATCATAGATGTGTCGTCAGTTTATATACGTTCATCAAACAAACGGTTGCTACATAGAAACGTGTAATAATGAGATCGGAGCACACATTGTTGTTCACCGAAGTGCAATGACGATGATCTTATCAATCTATCAATGTATGTCTGTCTGTTTCAATTATTCATCTCTAGTATCTTGAACCTAGCCAATGAGTCTGTCCTCTCATTACGCTTGCATGCCCAGGACAGTAGATCAATGTACGACAGTCCGCCCTCTCATTATGCTTGCATGTCTAGAACAGTAGATTCATGTAGGACAGTCTGCCCTCTCATTACTCTTGCAGGTCTATGACAGTAGATCCATGTAGGACAGTCTGCCCTCTCATTACGCTTGCATGTCTAGGACAGTAGATCCATGTAGGACAGTCTGTCCTCTCATTATGCTTGCATGTCTAGGACAGTAGATCCATGTACGATAGTCTGCCCTCTCATTACGCTTGCATGACCAGGACAGTAGGTCCATGTAGGACAGTCTGTCCTCTCATTACGCTTGCATGTCTAGAACAGTAGATACATGTACGACAGTCTGCCCTCTCATTACGCTTGCATGTCTAGGACAGTAGATCCGACAGACAGTCTGTCCTCTCATTACGCTTGCATGTCTAGGACAGTAGATCCAAAGTAGGACAGTCTGTCCCCTCATTACGCTTGCATGTCTAGGACAGTAGATACATGTACGACAGTCTGCCCTCTCATTACGCTTGCATGCCCAGGACAGTAGATCCATGTAGGACAGTCTGCCCCCTCATTACGCTTGCATGTCTAGGACAGTAGATCCATGTACGACAGTCTGCCCTCTCATTACGCTTGCATGTCTAGGACAGTAGATCCATGTAGGACAGTCTGTCCTCTCATTACCTTTGCATGTCTAGGACAGTAGATACATGTACGACAGTTTGCCCTTTCCCTTAACCCTTTCATGCCCAGGACAGTAGATCCATGTAGGACAGTCTGTCCTCTCATTACGCTTGCATGTCTAGAACAGTAGATACATGTACGAATCTGCCCTCTCATTACGCTTGCATGTCTAGAACAGTAGATACATGTAAAAGTCTGCCCTCTCATTACGCTTGCATGCACAGGACAGTAGATCAATGTAAAACCATACACATGAAACACTTGTTTATACAGGGTGTTCAAGATAATAACAGCCTGTGAATGGAGTCAATCTGGCATATATGTATGAACATGAGAAGGTTCAGTTATGACGTAGTATAGGTCAAGGTTTTGTGACGGTATGTAATTGTTGTGCGGGAAGGGGCGATGAACAAATGTGACGTAAAACGAGCTAGTCAGAACCGGTTTAAATAGTACTTAAACATAACGCGATAGATTATCATGAGGCCATTCCTCCCCATGAGGCCATTACCTTGTAGTGGTGGTGAGGCTTGGTGCCAATGATACAGTGAGCTAGGACGGCGGAACTTATGTTCCCGGAAGGTGCAAGCCGGAAAGGTCACTGAAGAGGGACAGACGAAGCATGATCCCTGGTCCTCCAGGTTGGGGTTGGGCTTGGGACTAACGATCCCATCCTTTAAAAAAATTAAAGTTAAGGAAACAACAACAAACATACAACCTATCTACGGGCATGAAGGGCTACCAGAGTCATTGAATCACATGACTGGAAGTGGTGAAAGCCGAAAGGAAGCTACTTTCATGAGGACGGAAGTCCTGAATGCCAAAACCAAGACCAGAATTGGATGCTGGAATGTAAGAACAATGTACGAAACCGGAAAACTGTCACAAATAACAGCAGAAATGAGAAGATATAATCTACATATCCTAGGGGTTAAGCGAGCAAATGGACAGAAATGGAAGAAGTACCACTGCAACAGGTGAAACAGTCCTTTTTCTGGACGAGACGATGACCTACACCATGAAGGAGTAGCAGTAATCCTAAGAAAAGGCGTGGAAAGTGTCTGTTAGAATGGAAACCTATCAGCAGCCGCTTGATTAAGATCAGACTAAAGGAGAAGCATACAAACATCACAATCCTACAATGCTATGCACCAACTAATGATAGCGAAGATACAAAGAAAGACTCTTACTACGAAAACCTACAAGCAGAATTAGACAAGTCACCATCCCATGATGTTATCATTGTTATGGAAGATCTAAATGCGAAGGTCGGACAAGACAACACGCATAGTTATAGAACTATGGGAAAATATGGATGTGGTATGATGAACGAAAATGGGGAACGTTTAGTAAACTTCTGCAGCATGAACAATCTTGTTATAGGAGGAACCCTATTTCAACATTTAGATATCCACAAATTAACATGGTATTCCCTAATGGCAGAGATAAAAACCAAATAGACCATATAATGATCAATGGACCTGGAGACGCTCGCTGCTAGATGTTGTAGTCAAGGGAGGTGCAGATGTTGGTAGCGACCACCACCTAGTCACAGCTTATGTCAAACTTAAACTAAGAAAAACAGGACAACAGAAAACTTCCAAAAGAGGTTCGATGTGGATAGACTAAAAGACACGGAAGTAAGGGATAAGTTTATAATGCAGATAAAGAACAGATTCCAAGCCTTAGAAAGTAATGAAACCATGGATGAAACTGACAACATAGATAGGACATGGGACAAAATAGCATCTATATTAGCAAGAGCAGGAAACATGTCTAGGGTACCGCACAAAGAAAAGAAAAGAATGGATAACACCAACAACATGGAAAATAATAGACAGCCGAAAGAATATTAAAAAGAAATTGTTAGAAGCAAAGCCCGAAAGACTGAAAGCAAGATACCAAGAACAGTACAAAAGCGCAAGTAAAGAAATCAAACAGGCTGTGAGAGCTGACAAAAGAATGTATGTTGAAGACCTGGCAGTGCAGGCAGAAGAAGCAGCAAAAAGTGTGATCAGGGAACAGTGTACAAAATTACAAAGCTAATAAGCGGAAAACATTACAGGAGATCAAATACTCTCATAAAGGATAAGAATGGAATACTATTGACAACGGAAAAGGAACAAGAAATACGATGGACAGAGCATTTTAAAGAATTGCTAAATAGACCACCGCCAACTGTAGTAGCAGACATACCAGAACCAACAGAGGAATTAGAAATTGGCATTGAAACACCCAGCGGGGATGAGATCATTACAGCAATTAAATCTCTTAAGAATAACAAGGCACCAGGGGAAAGATAACTTAAAGCAGAACTATTCAAAATAGACCCAGAACTTGCAGCTAATATATTGCAACCCTTGTTTACTACTATATGGAATACCCAAATAATACCTGATGCATGGAACAGAGGAGTCATCATCAAAATCCCCAAAAAGGGCTCCTTGCCGATTGTAATAATTGGCGTGAAATAACACTGCTTTCTGTCCCAAGTAAAATCTTAAGCAAAATCATCGTACAACGTATTACTGATGCTGTGGATAAGAAACTGAGAAAGGAACAAGCAGGATTTCGCAGGGGACGGAGCTGTATAGGCCAAATATTTGCTCTTAGAAATATCATAGAGCAGTGCACAGAATGACAAAGCAAACTCTATATCAACTTTGTAGATTTTGAAAAGCTTTTGATAGCATACACCGCGAAAGTCTATGACGTATCTTAAGATGGTATGGAATCCCACTGTGTTTTATAAATATTATAAAAAGCTGCTACAGCAAATTTGCATGCAGTGTTGAAACTTCAGAACTAAAGTTTGAAGTAAAAACAGGCGTGCGACAAGGATGTGTTATGTCAGCCCTATTATTCAACACTGTCATAGAGTGGGTGATGCGTTAAACAACGGAAGATAAGGCAAGAGGTATTAGATGGACGCTCACATCCACTCTGGAAGACCTAGATTTTGCAGATGACATCGCACTCCTATCTCATACACATAGAGATATCCAGGAAAAGACCTGCCGCCTTAACCAATATAGTGAGATGGTTGGGCTGAAAATAAATCAGAAGAAAACTGAAGTAATGACTCTGAACATAGCAACCCCAGCACCAGTCAAACTAGAATGTAAAACCCTCCGAGATACAACCGCTTTCACATACCTTGGAAGTGTTATTAGCAAAGAAGGAGGCGCTGGATCTGACATTAAAAACAGACTGAGTAAGGCACGAAGTGCATTCATGACCCTTCAGACCGCCTGGAAATCTGCCCAATACAGCATCAGAACCAAGACTAGTATCTATAACAGCTGTGTGCTGTCAACATTGCTGTACGGATCGGAATGCTGGAGAATGACAGAACAGGATATGTCCAGACTCTCCGCCTTCATACAACTTGTCCGCGAAAAAAATTTTACGGTACTGGCGATACTATCTCGAATCAAGAATTGCTTGCACGATGCCAACAAGAGAATATGGAGACTATCATCCGAAGACGACGCTGGAGATGGATTGGACATGTGATGCGCATGGAGACTGGTTCCGACACGAAAACTGCACTGAGATGGACTCCAGGGGGTAGGCGAAAGCGTGGAAGACCCAAGACGACCTGGAGGAGAACGATAGAGCAAGACTAAAGGGAAATGAATCAACTGGAACACAAACAGAGGAATGAACAGGAAGAATGGTGTACGTTTGTTGTGCCTAAACGCCAAGGGCGTAATCTAAAGAGAGAGGTTGTGACGGATGTAATTGTAGGGGAAGGGGCGATGAACAAATGTACGAAAAGGGAGCTAGTCAGAACCCGGTTTAATAGTACATAAACATACGCAGATTATCTGGCAACTTTAATTTTCAATGGGGCTGCTTAATCTTGAACCCCCTTATATTGATAAATACTTGATAGTTTTGTATTATTATAAATGGTGGTGCTCTGCTGGTTCTGCTGTTTTGCGGGTGTTCGCTGTTGCTACATCAGTTATTTCGGTTTGAAGTTTAGGCTACGACTACGACTATTTGATTTGTACCCTCATTTGGGGCCTAATCCAGGTTTACGTCTCATTGTCGACCTTTTTTTCACAGTAAGTCACATCTAAATATAGTATAGCAGTGAAGTAAGTGAATAGAGGGACTGAGATGGTATGATAAGATTACGAAGGGGAAAACTCGAGAAAGAACTAAAAAATCCCAGGAAAAATGAGCTACGCAAGAGACGCTGGCGATGGATAGTACAGACTTTGGGAGAAGACGACAGGAAACATTGCAAGTCGTCCTGTTTTGGAAAACCCGGGGGAAAAGAGGGAGGAAGGCCTAGACAGACCTGGAGCAGGGGCTGGAGGCTGATATTAAAAGGATAGGTAAAACATGGAAAGAATTGACGGAATTGAAGAGGGAAAGCTGAAGAAGTTTGTTGAAGATCTTTGCTCCGTTGGGAGTTGAAAGGTCATACTCCTTTGGGAGTTGAAAGGCCCAAAGAATAGAAAGAAAGTGGGTAGTAGTAATAGTATTATAGTCATGGCGGTGTACGTAAAACGATTTAATTGTATATTGAACGTTGGGTAGAGGGAGCTATCTTTCCGAATGATATTTCTACTGTCAATGTTCTAGTATGATATCTATACTGTCAAGTTCTAGATGATATCTATACTGTCAATGTTCTAGTATGATATCTCTACTGTCAATGTTCTAGTATGATATCTCTACTGTCAATGTTCTAGTATGATATCTCTACTGTCAATGTTCTAGTATGATATCTCTACTGTCAATGTTCTAGATAATATTTTCTACTGTAAAATGTTCTAGTATGATATCTCTACTGTCAATGTTCTAGATGATATCTCTACTGTTAATGTTCTAGATGATATCTCTACTGTCAATGTTCTGTATGATATCTCAACTGTCAATGTTCTGTATGATATCTCTACTGTCAATGTTCTAGATGATATCTCTACTGTCAATGTTCTTATATGATATTCCACTATCAATGTTCCTGTATGATATCTCTACTGTCAATGTTCTAGTATGATATTTCTACTGTCAATGTTCTGATGATATCTCTACTGTAAATGTTCTATAGATATCTCCACTATCAATGTTCCTGTATGATATCTCACTGTCAATGTTCTAGTATGATATTTCTACTGTCAATGTTCTAGTATGATATTTCTACTGTCAATGTTCTTATATGATATCTCTACTGTCATGTTCCTGCATGATATCTCTACTGCCCAATGTTCTAGTAATGATATCTCTACTGTCAATGTTCTAGCATGATATTTCTACGTCAATGTTCTAGTATGATATTTCTACTGTCAATGTTCTAGTATGATATCTCTACTGTCAATGTTTTTTTGATATCTCTACTGTCAATGTTCTAGATGATATCTCTACTGTCAAACAGTATGATATCTCTACTACCAATATTCTGTATGATATCTCTACTGTCAATGTTCTAGTAGGATATCTCTACTGTCAATGTTCTAGTATGATATCTCTACTGTCAATGTTCTAGTATAATATTTCTACTGTCAATGTTCTAGTATGATATCTCTACTGTCAATGTTTTTATATGATATCTCTCCCATCAATGTTCTAATGATATCTCTATGTCAAGTTCTAGATGATACCCTCTACTATCAATATTCTTGGTATGATATTTCTACTGTCAATGTTCTATATGATCCACGTCAATGTTCATAGGATATTACTGTCACTGTTAGTATGATATCTCACTGTCAATGTTTAGTATGATATTTCTACTGTCAATGTTCTAGTATGATATCTCTACTGTCAATGTTCTAGTATGATATTTCTACTGTCAATGTTCTAGTATGATATCTCTACTGTCAATATTCTTGTATGATATCTCTACTGTCAATGTTCTTATATGATATCTCTACTGTCAATGTTCTAGTATGATATCTCTACTGTCAATGTTCTAGTATGATATTTCTACTGTCAATGTTCTAGTATGATATCTCTACTGTCAATGTTCTTATATGATATCTCTACTGTCAATGTTCTAGTATGATATCTCACGTCAATGTTCTAGTATGATATTTCTACTGTCAATGTTCTAGTATGATATCTCTACTGTCAATGTTCTAGTATGATATCTCTACTGTCAATATTCTTGATGATATTTCACTGTCAATATTCTATATGATATCTCACTGTCAATGTTCTAGATGATATCTCTACTGTCAATGTTCTAGTATGATATTTCTACTGTCAATGTTCTAGTATGATATTTCTACTGTCAATGTTCTAGATGATATTCTACTGTCAATGTTCTAGTATATATCTCTACTGTCAATGTTCTTTTTGATATGTCTACGTCAATGTTCTAAAGATATCTCTACTGTCAATGTTCTAGTATGATATTTCTACTGTCAATGTTCTAGTATGATATCTCTACTGTCAATGTTCTAGTATAATATCTCTATTGTCAATGTTCTAGTATGATATCTCTACTGTCAATATTCTAATATGTTCAATGTCTAATATTGATAGTTATTTATATAGTAATATCCCCATTCTTGTCAACCTCTAGTAGCAACTGTTATAAGAAAAAGAAGATGGAGATATGTTGGGCATATCGAGAAGAAATTAAAAAATAACAAAGCAGGCATTGCAGTGGGAATCAAAGGGTTCAAGAAAGAAAGGATACCATAGGGAAACACTGAAACGAATTTTTCTAAGAGGAGGGAGAAATATCAAACTCAGTTCTTTATAAGAAATTGAGCGAGGTGGGAGGACTGAGTGGTTGGAGAAATTACTTGAAGCCCTATGTAACGTTTGCATCCGAGATATATATCGATATATATCCCCCAAATTTACGCTCCATCCCGTTTAAATAAAAATCTAAAGCAAAACCTCTGACTAAATAGAGATAAGCTCGAAGCGGAGTCTTCGAGAACGAGATACTGGTCAAGATAATAGTGATTATTCCTCCCCTAATCGGGGGAAACATAGGTACACAACAGTAGTTCACCATGTTCCTCCATCTGTCTGTTTTCTTTTTTCTTCGTGATAGCCCATCCCCTTCAGTTCCTCAAGAAGATTCTGTAGGGGGTCTGTTTGGGACGTCCCTTTCCGTTTTTGGGCTATACTCAAGGCTTTCTAGTGATAAACGATTGTCTCTTACACGAGTATGCCCAACCTACACCATTTTCTACTCTTAACCTGGGCAACCATGTGTTTCTGTCTTGAGTTTACTCACAAATATGTGTTTAAAACTATCCCATACCATCTCAGTCTGGGGAATACGCCGATGACATTGCTGACAAAAGGTCTATCTTCAGTTTCAGTTTGGAATATCTTCATTGCACTCCGGACATGTCCATAGGTGTCCGATCTCTTCGCAATATCTCCAACAGCGTCCAGCGACCGAACCCTAGCAGTTCGATTTTGATAGTGAAGGTGAACCGCCGTTGAGAATCCGAAAGGGTCCCCGCCTAACGCACGAACTCGTTGCGAGGCAGAGAATCCACTTCCCCGTTAAGGACTGGCTATACCGCAGCCCTTCAGCTCAACTGCATGTGGAACACCTAGTTTAGGGTTTATTCGATTACAGCATTTTCTACAGAGTATAATAGTGAAAATTGCGTTGTTGAACGTAACGGCAATGTTGCGCACGTTATATTGTTTACACCGGGAGCGAATCCCGGTCTTAAACTTATTTGTATTTAACTTGATGATTCGCCACGTTTCTGAGTCATAAGCAAGACGTTTAAAACATTCCACGTCAACTACTAGATTGCAGAAGCTGGGTTTGAAGATTGAAGTAGCAAGAAAAAAACAACATACAGGGATACGAGTAGGCCACAATCAAACTCGAACGGTAGGCTCGTGAACGCTGTGAGTTATTGCGAAGGAGACTGGAGCACCAGAATGTCCGGAGTGCAAAAATATTCCAACTGAAACTGAAACAAGACATATTTAATATGAGTTTTAGATCCAATTTTCTTTTGTGAAGATGGTAGTATATCCTCATTAAGATAACGCACTTATGAATGTTCTTGTCGTTCAAGAAATCTAAATGTATAACATACTTTAATAAAGAATATATTTTGTTTGTAACTAAACATGTCTATATCTGTATTTCAGGCGTTTTGAATACATTCATAATAGGCGCATAAGATTTCGTCCATGTCCATACTTACCTGCTGTAGAAAGTGTTCCCACTGAGAAGACTATTCCCATTGAGAAGCCGACTATTCCTACTGAGAAGCCACTATTCCTACTGAGAAGCGACTATTCCTACTGAGAAACCGACTATTGACGACACCGATGACGACTATGAAGGTAGTGGAGATATCGAAATTCATAGAACAAAAACCCGGGTATTGTTACGCTAAACCGACTTTAACTAGAGGACTATGAAGGGGAGTGAATATTGAATTTTACAGAAGAACAAAAACCGGCTATTGTTACTGCTAAACTGGACTATTAACTATGAGGACTAGGGTAGTGGAGATATTGAAATTTCTATAAAAGAACAAAAAAACCCGGCTATTGTTACTGATGAACCAACTACACTTACCATACGTGAGCTAAAAAAGACGGATGAATATGAATTACTTGTCGGGGAGAACAAGCACCCTGCCATCATTATCATACCTGGTGAGGAATATGAAGGTAGCGGAAATATCGATATTAACATAGAACAAGAAAAAACCCAAAAAAAGGTAAACACATGAAAACAATAAAATGTACGCATTTGAAAACAATAAAAATGTACACACATGAAAACAATAAAATTGTAACATATGAAAACAATAAAAGTGTACACATATGAAAAAAAATAAAAGTGTACACATATGAAAAAAATAAAAGTGTACACATATGAAAAAAATAAAGTGTACACAATTACAAAATCTAAGATATGGATGCATTCTAGGAAAAGTGCTTATACAAATAAATCAGTTGAACGGATTTTGTTTTTTTAAGTTGAAAAACATAACATGAATAAATGTAGAGGTGGGAAATTTCTTATGTTAAATTATAATAAATAATTTCTCTCGTACCGTTATACGTTACATAGGGCCTGCAAGCAATTTCTCCCCTACTCTCTATCCTGGGAACCTGCCTCAAACTCATCCAAGGACTGAGACCAATATTTCTTGCCCCTCTCAGAAAATCGCAGGGACTCCTAAGGTTGTCCTATCTTTTCTTGAACCCTTTGCACGCACTTCAATGCCTGCTTTGATATTCTTGATCATTTTTATCAATTTGTCCAACATATCTCCATCTTTCCTTTTATAACGTTGTCACTAGTTGTTGAAGACATTTCTCCAACTTCATCACTTCTCCTGAACTAGTTCCATTTTATGTTCCCTTTTTTTTCTAGACATCTATTTTCAAATGCATTCAATTGCTTTTTTATATCTTTTTGTCATATTCCAACCCCGCTAGCATATGTTAGGGTTATAATATTTTAATTGAAATTCGTAATTTAGTTTTAATACTATATAACTTGCAGTTCCATATTTTATTTAGACTTTTAAAAGCTGACGTTGTTTTACCCCTTGATCATAATTTCTTTAACATTTCCGGGAATCAAAATTGTACCTAAATAGGTGAACTTCTGTTATTTTTATATTTTAGATTCCCTTGATTTCTGCATTATTTTAGGTGTCTTCATTATATTTGTCTTTTCATAGCTTATCTATCAATCAATCAATCAATCAATCCAACAATCATTCAAAGAAGAATGAAGAAGAGTTTTAGTAATGATGAAGATCATATTGATGATGTTAACATCAGTGATGGCACGAACGTTAATGACAGGGAGACAAGAAGAATTATTGATGTAGCAAGCGGGAGTAATGACAGTAATGATGGCACAGATATTAATGACAGGGAGACAAGAAGAGGTATTTGATGAAGGAAACGAGAGTAATGATAGCAATGATAACGGAAATATTGTTAGCGATGATAATGATGACGGTAATAGCCGTGTTGATGACAGGAGCTGTACCGGCGACATCTACCCGTGTTGATGACAGGAGCTGTACCGGCGACATCTACCCGTGTTGATGACAGGAGCTGTACCGGCGACATCTACCCGTGTTGATGACAGGAGCTGTACCGGCGACATCTACCCGTGTTGATGACAGGAGCTGTACCGGCGACATCTACCCGTGTTGATGACAGGAGCTGTACCGGCGACATCTACCCGTGTTGATGACGGAGACTGTACCGGCGAATTACGTCCTTGTAAAAGCAACAGAAAAACATAATTTTGACTAAGACATTTTAATCTTCGTCCAGACTTGTTGATTGATATAATCTTCGTCCAGACTTGTTGATTGATATAATCTTCGTCCAGACTTGTTGATTGATATAATCTTCGTCCAGACTTGTTGATTGATATAATCTTCGTCCAGACTTGTTGATTGATATAATCTTCGTCCAGACTTGTTGATTGATATAATCTTCGTCCAGACTTGTTGATTGATATAATCTTCGTCCAGACTTGTTGATTGATATAATCTTCGTCCAGACTTGTTGATTGATATAATCTTTGTCCAGACTTGTTGATGGATATAATCTTCGTCCAGACTTGTTGATTGATATAATCTTCGTCCAGACTTGTTGATTGATATAATCTTCGTCCAGACTTGTTGATTGATATAACCTTCGTCCAGACTTGTTGATTGATATAATCTTTGTCCAGACTTGTTGATTGATATAATCTTCGTCCAGACTTGTTGATTGATATAATCTTTGTCCAGACTTGTTGATTGATATAATCTTCGTCCAGACTTGTTGATTGATATAATCTTCGTCCAGACTTGTTGATTGATATAATCTTCGTCCAGACTTGTTGATTGATATAATCTTTGTCCAGACTTGTTGATTGATATAATCTTCGTCCAGACTTGTTGATTGATATAATCTTCGTCCAGACTTGTTGATTGATATAATCTTTTTCCAGACTTGTTGATTGATATAATCTTTGTCCAGACTTGTTGATTGATATAATAAACATTCAGATAAGGGAGATAACCATGAGAATACAGAGAAACAAGTAATGATAACTATTTGGGACAAATCGTACATTTCTTTGAATTCTTTCATCGTTCGTGCCATCAGTGGCGGCTCGTAGTAATTTTTCTTGGTGGGGCCAGACACAAATTTTCGGGAAAATATGGGTTTTTGGAGTATTTACATTTGTCTATTCCGGAAAGTTCCCCTCTCCCTTTTCGATTATTAGTGGGCCAGGCCCCACTGGCTCTTAATGACGAGCCGCCCTGCGTTCCATCTTATTTTAAACTATAAGAACAACAACAACACCGACATACATGATAAATAAACATCGTGGATAGAAACAATGAAAGTAATTAACTATTCTAAAGAGATTTGGGTTCTGGTGCTGATGAGCACAACCATAACAGAGTTGATAGTGCTTGAAAAGTTATGAATTTGACAGACACACCATCGACAGACAACAAATACAATAGTTCTGAAATTTAATGAGAATGAAATACAACCAACCACCAATAACAGCATATAATAAATAAAAGATCATGTTATAGAACCAAGAGAAGACCAAGAAAAAGATGGATGAAAATACCAAGACCACAATAACAACGAAATAACACAACAAGGGTGTCTCATTTGGCCCTGGAACGGAAATTAAAGCTCCCACCCGTACGCTTAACTGCAAGAGTGGACAACAAACTTCATCATCCACCTGGGAAAAGACAAAAGAACATCGGCAGTAGCAGAAGAGTTCCACGTCTTTCATTTGTTCACCATCCTTTCATCATCGTTATTTAAAATTCTCAATTGATTGACAATAGTGACCAAGATGTTTCTATTGCAAGCTGTATTATATTGACAAATCAATGGACGTTAGAACAGTCTAAGCACCAGCCAAACACATACACCAAAGGATCACTAGAAATTTCATGAAATTCTTTCATGAAATGTGTTAATCTTCATGTTACAGTGAATCCATTATTAATATTAATCTTTGAGACAAAGTTTCAACTAAATAAATACATTCATATCGTGTTAATTTGTTTTCTTTCTTTCATGTTTTTGTTGTTGCTTAGAGTGGAGAACGGAGGTGGAAGTGGGTGTTAGAGTGGAGAATGGATGTGGAAGTGGGTGTTCAGAGTGGAGAACGGATGTGGAAGTGTGTGTTCAGAGTGGAGAACGGATGTGGAAGTGTGTGTTCAGAGTGGAGAACGGATGTGGAAGTGTGTGTTTGTGAAACGAGGAGGTGTAGAGGGAACTGATATAGTAGTGGGTGTTCAGAGTGGGGAATGGATAGAGGAGTGGGTGTTCAGAGTGGAGAACGGATGTAGAAATGTGTGTTCAGAGTGGAGATCGGATGTAGAAGTGTGTGTTCAGAGTGGAGAACGGGTGGAAGAGTGGGTGTTCAGAGTGGAGAAAGGATAGAGTAGTGGTTGTTCAGAGTGGAAAGGGTGTAGAGTGAGTGTTTAGTCGAGAAATGGTGTGGGAGTGAATGTTCAGAAGTCTGTCTCCATCTGTCCCTGAAAAACGCCTCCCAGTCTTGCGTATTCATGACAAGCGACTTTAAGTCACTCTAACACACATGTTAGTAAAATATGAACGATCGTTCCACAGTAATTTTGCCAGAAACCGGCTTCCAAGACCCATTTGATACCAACAATCTCTCACCAACGATTACTAAGTAACTAGTCATCATCAAGGTGCGTATCCTTTATAGGACGTTGCTCTCTTTGCAGCACATCTGAAATTCACTCTGTCTCTTGCCAGTTCACCAACTTCGTCGATGGTCATGTTCATGGTTTCTTTAATATCTTGTAGCCATCTTCTTCTTGGTCTGCCTCTGCGTGCTGGGACCCTGCCCTCTAGTATTGTTCTTTCCAGGCCATCGTGACGCTTGATGTGACCAAAGTATGTAATTTTTCTGTATAGTATATTATTTATCAGCCAATTCTCTATAATATTTAGCTCTTTCAGGACATGTGTGTTCTTTCTTTTTTCTGTCCATTGTATTCGTAGGATCTTTCTGTAGCATTTAGTTTTTGTTTTATTAACTAGTATTTGTTTCAAAAGAAACGAATATAAAAGAACATTGTTCAACACAATCCGTCTCCTAAAACCTGGACGTTGACATCAAAAGATAGAGAGAAAAGAACTAGTCACAACAGAGACGAAGTGTCTACGCAGAATGGTGGGAGTATCAAGAAACGACCGGTTGAGAAATGAAGACATCAGGAAGAAAGTGCGTACAACATCAATACTAAGCTTCATCAAGAAACAACAAACTAAATGGTTCTGACACATAAGCAGATTACCATCAGACAGTGCGTCTCAAAGAGCAACTTTACTCCGAAATAGTGGATACAAAAGAAACGTCTATCCGTGCAAAGGTGCACCCAGAGATAACAGAGGCAGCGAAGAACACTGTTTATGAAGCGCACACAAAAGCACGTTCTAGAAATCTCTTCTTATTCTGACGCTGTGAGGCAATACAGGATTAGAGAAAAGAAAGAAGTAACGAATATTTATAAATGTTTAAAAGTAACAATCTCATATCACAATGTATCTATTCGGTCAGAAGTAACGAATATTTATAAATGTATACAAGTAACAATCTCATATCACAATGTATCTATTCGGTCAGAAGTAACGAATATTTATAAATGTTTAAAAGTAGCAATCTCATATCACAATGTATCTATTCGGTCAGAAGTAACGAATATTTATAAATGTTTAAAAGTAACAATCTCATATCACAATGTATCTATTCGGTCAGAAGTAACGAATATTTATAAATGTTTAAAAGTAACAATCTCATATCACAATGTATCTATTCGGTCAGAAGTAACGAATATTTATAAATGTATAAAAGTAACAATCTCATATCACAATGTATCTATTCGGTCAGAAGTAACGAATATTTATAAATGTTTAAAAGTAACAATCACATATCACAATGTATCTATTCGGTCAGAAGTAACGAATATTTATAAATGTTTAAAAGTAACAATCACATATCACAATGTATCTATTCGGTCAGAAGTAACGAATATTTATAAATGTATAAAAGTAACAATCTCATATCACAATGTATCTATTCGGTCAGAAGTAACGAATATTTATAAATGTTTAAAAGTAACAATCACATATCACAATGTATCTATTCGGTCATCATTTGTCGCGCATGTAATGAGGAGGAGGGGGTTTAGAACACATTGTAACAACCAGTAAAATCGAGGGTAGACGAGACAGAGGAAGACAGAGAGAGAAAATTTTGGGTAGCCTGACTTCATTGCACAGTAGAACGTCAACATCTGAGTTGATAGCAAACACCAAAAACAGAGATTTATGGAGATCCACGATCGCCCATGCCAGCCGGCACGGCACCTGATGATGATGATATATTTGGTGTTAGTAAAAGTAGTTGTTTGATGCATCAGTTCCACTTGCTGATTGGCTGTTTGGTGGTCATCATTAAGCAACACTCGAGTAAAAGTAGTTGTTTGATGCATCAGTTCCACTTGCTGATTGGCTGTTTGGTGGTCATCATTAAGCAACACTCGCCCTTGCACATGCTGTTGCAACATCTCTAAAATATTTCTAATTTCCTCCGACGTTCCATTGATCAACCGACAACGTTACTTCATCTTGTAGATCAAACAAACGAATGTTACCCGTCTGACTCGCTGAGAACCGACATCTGTTTATCTTTCATTTATGTCGATTCTCTCTTTCTCTCTCTCTCTCTTCTTCTCTCTTTCTTCTCTCCCTAACTCAGACCTCACGTGTTCATGTATGATGTCATCGCTATTAGATTGGTTATTGGTTATTGGTTACTAAACTGACGTCATTGCACTCCGGGCAGACGATAGGTGCTCAGTCTCCCCAACAGATATCGAAGAGTATGCATACTGATGGTTCCTGTGGCTCGCTGATTAAACACACCTCTCACTCTGCCTCTCAGGCAGCCAGTTCGACTTGAACAACGGGTAACTCCAAACTGCTTAAATCGCTTGATCGATTCAACATCGATTTTAGTGTCCTCATCCAACAGAGAGTCGCGAAGAGACCGAAGAATATCCCCTTATCCATCTTCAACTCCCCAACAATCGATGCTGTGATGCAAGCCTGTCCGCTCTCTCATTACCGTAAACACCCGCATGCCCAGGACAGTATATCCACGATCAATCATCAGAAAACACACAATGAACAAACAGCTGCTAAACAGAATCAAGGTTCGTGTCATAGTCTATCTTTCCATATGACCCCCACAACCTTCCTCAAACATTTCATTTCCCATGTGCTGAGCTTTGTGTGGTTTTGTTGTTCGTCTTCTTTTGTCGTCACACTGTTACCGGGTTGTTGCAAAGTGTCGTGTTTTTCTGTTTTTGTTTTGAGCTGTTCTGGTTGCTTGGGTGAGATTGTTATTTTTGCTTTTTGACAGGTTTCTACTATGCTATCTAACCATCTTTTTCGTGGTCTTCCTCACGCCTACTTTTCTGATGTTCTGTTGTAGAAGACTCTGAATACTGTGCAGTTTGGATGCAATCTTATTAAGTGGTCAAACCACTTCATTCTTTGTTTCTCAATATAATTCAAGCACGTTCTGTGCCAACTTTCTTTCTTATGCTGATGTTGGTGACGTTGGTGTCTTTCTTTTCTGGTGTTGTTTGTAACTTTTTGCAGACAGTGCATTTCACATATATTTATTTTTTGTGACTGCGCTTTGCTCATTGTCCATGTTTGGCCTTTGTAGCACAAAGTAGGTATGAAAATGTTGTTGATCTTCTGTTATTTAGCTGTCAATTAGATTTTTGGGTCCTTAACAATGGGGCTAGGTTACAGCATTTGCTTTTTGCACTCTAGCCTCTATCCTTCTGTCTAGTCTTCTGTGAATATGCTTCCTAAGTATTTGAATTCTTGCACATGGTTGATTATAGTGCCATTGATGTTTAATTTATTTTGTTTTCTTCCCATATTCATTATTTCGGTTTTCGTGTTATTGATTTTCATGTCATGATTTATACAATTTTTGTCCAAGGTGTCAATATGATGGTGTAGATCTTGTTAATTTTGATGTATCAGGCACTGGTCATCTGCAAACAGCAGTTCATTTATTTCATCTTCTTTCTTTCTTTCTTTGTCCTTCTCTGCTTTTTTGCCGCTAGGCGTAGCAGGTTTAAATGATGATCGGTTTCTGAGATAATGCACGTCGAGTCGCTTGATATGGTGTGGTATTGTGAGTTTTAAGATGTCTGTAACTCCATCAACCCATCTTTTCTTGGTCTGCCCTTTCCTCTTGATGATTCCATTTTCATGTTGTACGCTCTTGCAACTGGTGTATTCGGGTTCATTCTGACCAAGTGGCCAAACTATTTGAGTCTCAGTTTTTCAATAAATCTAATAGCAGGTGTTGTTCCGACTGTTCTTCTAATTTCCTCATTTCTTATATGGTCTCTTCTTGTTTTATTTACTGCTTTCTTCAGGCATCTCATTTCGCATGTGGTAATTTTCCTTTCTTGTTCTTTTGTCAGTGCCCATGTTTGGCTCTGGTAGCACAGTGTTGGTATAAAGATTGAGTTTAAAATCTGTCTTTTAGTCACTACTGGAATAGCTGGGTGTTTCAAAATTGGGGTAAGCTGGTATGTATTTATTTCATCATTATCTGAATTTGACTCTTGAGTTATTTTATCCATATATGCAATTAATTTTTTTTTTCGATCCAGAAGCACTTGAGCTTTCAGCTCTTCGGCTCTTTGCCATGAACATCGTAACCTTCGGTTCGGTGCCACGAACACCGTAAATCTGGGAATATGTGGCTTTTTCTGCCAGCCCGCGGAATTGAACCCATACACACAGAGGGCTAGTCACCCGTAGTCCAACGCGCTACGAACACGCTGGGCAGACGGGCTATATATATATCCCGTATATTTATATATATCCATATATCCAATAAAGAGTAGTCGTAAGAGGACACAACCTTGTCTAACACCTGATGGATGCAATGGAGAACCAGTTAGTTATTTCTTCTGTTGTTCTTACTGTACTCTGGCTATCTTGATATAAGGCAATGATATTACATAATAGTTGTCAATAATGGTTGACACATTCCGTTTCTAATGATGTTTTTTTGGAGTTTATTCTCTAGACAGTTGCAGTACCTTGCAGATGAGGTATGTCTGCCCAGGTTTGTCTGGAGTCGTCCTACTCTAGGTGACTTCAGCTTTCCGCCGGACTCACCAACCCATGCTTTTATGCAGTGTGTGCTTCCTGGACACTAGTTTAATCTCAAATACTTTGGATGAAATCGGATGTACATGTCCTAAATGTGTAGAAGTCTATGGGTTTAGGGGCCTACCAAACCAATGTATATACGTTCTTGGTAAAGATCAAACATATCACAAAGAGTGATTAAAATTGGTTGTAAATAACGAACGAAAAGAAGAAGAAGATCTCATATACTTAAGGAAAGTGTCATAGAAGTTGAAGACAAGACAATAAAATGGATGTTCTCCTTATTTCAGTTTGAATATCTTCATTGCACTCCGACATGTCATAGGCGCTCCGATCTCCTTCGTAATGTCTCCAACAGCGTCCAGGCGACGACCGTACCAGTTCTATTTTGATTGATGGCCAACTCGTATACCTGTTGTACCGTTCTTTTCTTGCCACACCAATCTTCAAACCCAGTTCTCGCAATCTAGTAGTTGACGTGAATTGGTTTAGATGAAGGTCTTCTCTGCGGCCACGCTCTATGAGGCATTCACGATGTCAGCTCTCGTCCATTGGCTGAGCTCCTCTGATATAGCGGCAGAGCCAGCCAGTCTGGCCGCTCTCTCATATCCAACAAACCCATGTGCCCCGGAACAAGATAAGTGTAATTCTGCAAATTGTTCTCAGAAATTCTGCAAATTGTTCTCTCAATGGAGAGAGACTAGACTACAATTTTCCATAACTGGGGATGGATTGGTTGCAGCCAGACATTTACCACTCGTCGGTGGGTTCTACGCTGTCACTTTATGAGGCACTATCCTACCAGCCCTTTGTTCTGGCTTCCATTTTCAGTCTGTTCGGTTTGGTTGGACCTGTCAGGAGTTATACTCCTGCCGACATATCCTGAAGGATCCTTTAAGGCACACAAACCCTCCAACCACAAGAAGATAGGCTAATGTGGAAGGATTCTTTCAACATAAAGATGCGTCATTACATAAAGATGCGTCATTACATGAACATGAAACTCGTGGCATATCCTTTACATGACTTTACCATCAACCACAGTAAACGAATCGTTCATTTTCTAGGCACCATTTATACGTTCAGCAGTTTGCCATTGCTTTCAGTGAGGGTGAAGTCTATACTTATTCTATATGGTCAACTCGTAACTGGTGCTAGACAGCATGGGCCCATTATTACGCTTCATTGACACCTGCAAGCGTGATCTAATTTCATGCGGCATAGACAAAGAACACTGGGAGCGGCTGGTCAAAGACAGGCAAGCATGGCGAGAGGCAATAAGGGGCGTTCAAAAGGAAAGAAGAAAAACAACATCACATGTGGAGGCAAAAGAGATCACAGAGGGCAGATAGAACATCCTATGATCAGCTCAGTCTAATGTGAAGAACTTAATTGCCACGAACGACCTTCCATCCAGTGCATCATCACTCTGTGTGATCGATAGCTGTTTGGGTAAACCAGCCTTCTATATGCTCCCCAAAATTCATAAACTCCACAATCCCGTAGGCCTATCGTTTCTGCTTGCTCCTGCCCTACGGAACACATCTCCGAATTCCTTGATAGCATCTCTTAATCCATAGTCACCACACTCCCGTCATTTTTGAAGGATACAAACCACGCTTTGTCTGTCTTTTCTACCATTGAGTTGCTACCCGAGAGAACCTACCGTCTCTTCCTCCTTTATGTGTGCTCATTGTACACTCTATACCTCATCCTGACGGCCTTATAGCTCTCCAGTTCTTTCTCAATAGGAGAACTAATCCACTTGTGTCAACTTCTGCTCTCCTTCGTCTTGCGGAACTAGTTCTCACTCTAACTCCTTTCAGTTTAATGACCAATTCTTTGAGCAGATCAGTGGGGTTGCCATGGGTACTAAAATGGGACCTAGTTATGCTTGTCTTTTCATGGGCTATCTTGAACACCTAGTATGGACTACATATGATGGCCCCTTCCGTCTGTCTATCACAGATACATTGATGACTGTATTGGCATCACTGATATGACTGAAGCCGATTTGTCACGCTTCATTAATTTCATTAACGTTTTCAACCCTTCTATTCGTTTTACTTCTCACATCTCCACTACTTGTGTCAACTTTCTTGACATTACTATCACCTTACGCCTATCACTATCTATAGCATCAGTATATTACAAGCCTACTGATGCACATAGTTTTCTCCTCTATACTTCTTCCCATCCCCGGGCTTGTCGTGACTCTTTGCCATTCTCGAAGCTCTTACGCCTTCGTCGCCTTTGTAGTGAGGACGATGATTTTCTTGAGAGAGCTCCCGAGATGCTTGATTTTCGTAGGCGCCTTACCCAGAGAGGGTGCTTGTCTCGGCTATGCATCGAGTTCAGAAAATCACTCGCCAGCAGGCCCTTACCAGTCAGCATAGGACTACTAACTCTGACAGAGTAAAACTTATCTTAACACCACCCATAGTTCCCTGGTGAAAATGTTTTATTCCGTCATCTGTCTCTCCTTAGATCAGATCCTGAGACCCGTTCTGTCTTCCCAACTATCCTTTGGTGTCTTACAGACGGGACAGAAGTCTTAAGGATATGTTGGTACACAGTCGCTTAAGTCCAATATCCATACTCATTTTGGCACTGTCCAGTGTGATCGTCGGCGTTGCAACACGTGTGCTTATGTGATACAGACGCGTACTGTATCTTTCCTTTAGGCACGTTTCTTATTGACGATGGGTTCACATGCGAGTCCCGTAATCTTATCTATGCTATTATCTGTAAGCGGTGTAACAGGCTTATATCGGCGAGACAGGCAAGAGGCTCAGTGACCGATTCGCCCAACACTTACGCGACATACGCCTATGCTCTGTGACCCCTGTAGCCACCCATTTCAATGACACTGGCCATTTAGGTGCTCATGATGTCCAGGTCACAGCCATCCGATCATGTTCCTCGGATGATCGCAGTCGATTTGCTCTGGAGAATCGGTTGATTTCTTTGTATGGTACCTTGCGACCACGCGGGCTCAACGTATTACATTCTTATCTTCTAGTACTTTCTCTTCCCATGCTTTGTAATCTATATGGGTATATGTTGCGTGTATTCATGTTATATTCCATTCTTATGCTTCTTAGTACTTTCTCTTCCCCTGCTTTGTAATCTATATGGGTATATGTTGCATGTATTCAAGTTATATATTTACTAGATGTTTCATTGTTTCTTTCCTTTCTATTTCTAGTTTTTATGTGTGTTTTTGTGTTACATTTATTTCGTTATTCGTTTTTATTCCAGATTTTCCTTAGATACGTTTGTATTTGGTCGTCCATTTGTGTTTCATTTAATTTGTCACTCCTGTTTGTTCGTTTGCTTGATAAAGGCCTTGTTGGTCGAAACGTTGCTGTATTTTGTCATTGTTTTTGTAATTTGTAAAACTACAGTACTTTGTAATTACGTGTTTTGCCAATCAAATAGTTTTACTGCAGTTCCATATATATATCTGGACAGCTCCAGTCTCCAGTTTTACCTGCAGCAACTTTGGCAAGAAGTACCACTGCAGAATGGGCCATTACAGCCACAAGAAACGTTGTGATTCAGGTCAGAACATACTACGTGACGCTAGACCTATTGTCTCCTGAGACAAAGAGGCCAATGATGATGATGATGATGAAGTCTATATTTAAAGTTCGGGAATAAACTTCCAGTTACGTTTGTGTTGTGATCGAGCTCACAGAGGACTAGGGCAAAAGTCATGTTTTTACAAGACATTTGTTTTTAGATTAAAAAACACCATTTAGTGTAGCTTCTGGTAAAAAGGGGTCCAACCGACATCCACGCAGTGTGGCGTTTTGTTCACAATTAGTTGCTACAGATGTCACACCTATGTCTGGGTCATTACATTTGAAAATAAATTTACTTACAAAATTAGCTCAGAAAGGTGTCAAGTGTTAACATGTCTAACAATTCATGCCGATGTTGTTAGTTTCCTTCCTCGCAATTTCCTTTCTCTAACAGAAAGTTGCTCTATCCAGGCAGGACTAAGTTACATATACCCAGGTCGTGACGCACTGACATTGTGGAACCACTCTTCATTGCTGAATCGGTTCTTGAACTTCAACTTCTTAAGAGCTTCAATGGTATGGTTACAGACTGTAACGATACTGCTCGCTCAAGGACAGGAAAATTAAGAGTATAAAAAATAATGACAGCAGAAAAAGGACAACACTTAAACAGATTCATGTTGATTTAAGAACAATCTACTTGTAACTCATCTTATGGTATATGTTTGTCTAGAACGCATGACAAACAAAACAAAAAACATGCAAGAAAACCGGATGTTTATAAACATTGTGTCTTGTCTGACCGGAATTAAAAACTAAGCATATTCTGAAGTGTTATAATCAGTGGCGGCTGGTCATTAAGGGTCAGTGGACCGGACCCACCAAAATAATATGTAACTTGTATTTATTACTTTATCGCCCGAGTGGTTACCAGGGCCCAAATTTGGGGTGTAAAGAATAGAACCACTGTTACCTGCCACGCATGTCGTAAGAGGCGACTAAGGAGGTTTGGCTGAAATCGGATGCACATGTCCTAAACGTGTAGAAGTCTATGCGTTTAGGGGCCTACAAACCAATGTGCAATGTATACACGTTCTTGGCAAAGATCAAATCATATCACAAAGAGTGATTAAAATTGGTCGTAAGAACGAACGCAAAGAAGAAGAAGAAGATTACTTTATTAGTTCAAATATAACAACCCAAAACCATGATTTTTTCAAAACATTTTGTCTGGCCCCACCAACAAAAATGATCACGATCCGCCACTGGTTATAATCCATTAAATTTTGTATATTTCTGTTTTTATAATTTATTCCTAATCTCGGTTAATATAAATATTTTGTTGATGTTATATAAAGGAAACGAGCGAACCATTGTTGTAATTGACAGCCACATCTACATTGGTTTCCTGATCATCACGTTTGTCAATATTTGAGTTTTCTTTATTTGAATTAAAGGTAAAAGTTTGTTTACGTTTAGTGTTATAAATTGTTGGTATCAAATATAATAAATGTATCATTCTTTTCTTTCTTTAGTCCTTCTATCCTTTTTTGCCCTTAGGCGTAGCAAATTTAACTCTTTTTCTTGGTCTGCCCTTCCTCTTGATGATTCAATTTTCCGGTTGTACTGCTCTTGCAAATGGTGTATTCGGGTTCATTTTCACCAAGTGGCCAAACCATTTGTCTTTGTTTTTCAATGAATTTATTAGCAGCAGTTTTTCCGACTGTTCTTCTAATTTTCTCATTTCGTATATGGTTTCTTTTTGCTTTATTTGCCGTTTTCCTCAAGCATCTCATTTCACAGGTGGTAAGTGTCCTTTCTTGTTCTTTTGTCAGTGTCCATGTTTGGGACTGGTAGCGCCAATACAAACATAATTTGAAGAACTTTATAATTACAGCACAACGGTCAAACTAAGACTAGATGAGAGTAAATACAGACTTTTAGTACATTTCTATGACAAAGGAGATTCAGGTACATTGTATAAGATAACAACAGAGCTCGCATATGGAAACTTTAGCAACATGACGGTTATCGCCCGAGTGGTTACTGGGACCCACATTTGGGGTGTAAAGAATAGAACCACTGTTACCTGCCACGCATATCGTAAGATGCGACTAAGGAGTTTTGAATGAAATCGGATGCACATGTCCTAAACGTGTAGAAGTCTTGTGTTTAGGAGCCTACCAAACTAATGTGCAACGTATACACGTTCTTGGCAAAGATCAAACATATCACAAAGAGTGATTAAAGTTGGTCATAAAGAACGAACGCAAAGAAGAAGATGACGGTTATCAAAGAGAAAATGGTTGTACACTTGCTAAGGAAGAGGGTCAGTTAAAGAGATGGGCAGAGCACTTTTATACAGTTCTAAATAGAGAAGAACCAGCAGAAGAAGCCCAGTCTAGCAATCCCATTCGGCAACTAGAAATGAGAGTATATCACATGCTAAGAGATAGAGAGTACAACATCTCACAGTCTAAATGCAATAGAGCATCTGGAGAGGATCAGAAGGAAACAGCCTCGGAGAGCTATTAAATGAATTTCTCTTTGCAGACGATCAGGCAATCATATCAACAACAGAAGAACAGCTACAACAACACATCAACAGACTCCATTTAGCATGTAACGAATACAACATGAGAATAAACATCGACAAAACAGAAGTAATGACATTCGCCAGAGAGAAAAGCACTACCAATATCTCCATCGACAATCGCCCACTAAATCAAGTAAAGACTTCACATACCAGGGAGCATTTTTCAGCAAACGGAAGAATAACTAATGAAATTCAACACAGATGCAACAAAGCAAATCAAATGATAGGGCAAACAGCAGACATGATCGAAGTGGACCCACAAATAAGTCCAAAGTCTCAACAAAGTGTGGAAAACGAATATATCACAGAGACCAGAAAAAGAGAACTTATTGTAAAGATCAACAAAAAGGGGGATCTGACCAAATGTGACAGATGAATATGGGTGCACAGTCTCACACAGAACTTTTCTTTGTAGATGACCAAGTACTGATTGCAGAAAACAAAGAATCTCTCCAGAACCATTTGAGCTTAGTTAACATCAAGGGTGAGGAGTACAACATGAAAATAACGTATAATAAAGACAGAGACAATGGCGATAAGTAGACAACAGAAAGCTACAATAAAACTCCAGAACGTAGACATAAAACAAACAATTGAGGCCAAATACTTAGGAGTAATTTTCACAGCAGATGGAAGTATCGATAGTGAAATCAGCAATCGTTGCACAAAAGGTAACCAAGTACTGGGACAGTTAACACCATTTGTCACATAAAGAGATACCGCAACAACTAAAGCAAATCTCATAAGAACGATTTTCTGGTCGACACTATGTTACCAGTGTCAAACATGGCCATACACAGCTAATGAGTGGAAAATCATAACGACAGAGATGAGGTGTCTTAGAAGAGCTGCAGGTGTGACAATAGAGACAAAATTAGAAATGAAGAAATCAGAAAAAACTGGATGTGAAACCAGTCATGCAATTCATAAAAGAAAACAGATTAAATGGTTTGGACACCTGACAAGAATGCCCTGGTATCGATTACAACAGAGAGCCACACAGAAAAAGTATAATGAGTACAAAGCAAGATGAAGTCCACGCAAAAGATGGAGCGACGGCATCAAGAACAGTCTTACGAAAATGAATATGAGTTTACTAAGTGCCTTAAAACAAGCACACACATGATCACTACGTCCCAACCCCAACTCCCCACCCCACACTTTATAAAGAAGTAAATGGTGGAAGAGAAGAAGACTCAACAGAAGATATTAAAGATGTGCATGCTGACTATTCCTGTGATATCCCACATATCTTAATTTGTCATGTGTTTGTGCCCTATTCCTGATCATTCACTAATTGATAACAAATTTCTTTCAATGGCGGTACAAACTCGGATTTAATTGACATGCCTCGTCAACAGACGGTTGCTAGGCAACTGCAGCATAGATGTGTTTTCAAGTTATGTAAGCTCATCAAACAAACGGTTCCTAAGCATTAGAAACGTGTAAGAAAGAGATCGGAGCACACATGGTTGCTCACCGAAGTGCAATCAATCTGTCTGTCTGTCTGTTCCAATTATTCCTCTCCAGTATCTTGAACTTAGCTAATGAGTCTGTCTTCTCATTACGCTTGCATGCCCAGGACAGTAGATCCATGTGCGACAGTCCGTCTTCTCATGATGCTTGCATGTACAGGACAGTAGATCCATGTGCGACAGTCTGTCCTCTCATGATGCTTGCATGTACAGGACAGTAGATCCATGTGCGACAGTCTGTCTTCTCATGATGCTTGCATGTACAGGACAGTAGATCCATGTGCGACACTCTGTCCTCTCATGATGCTTGCATGTACAGGACAGTAGATCCATGCAGGTCAGGATGTCCTCTCATTATGCTTGCATGTACAGGACAATAGATCCATGCACGACAGTCTGTCATCTATGCATGCATGCACAGGACAGCAGATCCATGTACGTCAGGATGTCCTCCCATTAAGCTTACATGCCCAGGACATTAGATCATTGTACACCAGACTGTCCTCTCATTACACTTGCATGTCTAGGACAGTATATCCATGTACGACAGTCCGTCCTCTCATTATGCTTGCATAACCAAGACAGTATATTCATGTAATAGCATATACGATAGAAGCACCCACACAGCCACTCACATTCACAACTCAGTATAATAATAACAATACTATATAATAATTTCTCGCTACCTGTTATACGTTACATAGGGTCTGCCAGTAATTTCTCCATACCGCTCTATCTTGAACCCTTTGCATCCCACTTCAATGCCTGCTTTGATATTCGTTGATCATTTCTTCTCAAGGTGTTCAACATATCTCCATCTTCTCTTTCTTATGTTGTCACTAGTGGTTGACCAGACATTTCTCTGATATCATCACTTCTCTGAATTCGTTCCATTCTATATTCATAATTTTTCGCAGACATCTATTTTCAAATGCATTCAACTTGCTTTCTATATCTTTAGTCATTTTCAATCTCGCTGGCATATGTTAGATTGATACAAAATGTGAATTGAAAATTGTAATTTAGTTTTAATATTATATAACTTGCAGTTCCATATTTTATTTAGACTTTTAAAAGCTGATGTTGTTTTGCAATTCGTATCATAATTTATTTTTTAACATTTCCTGTACAATCAAAATTGCTACCTAAATAGGGTGAACTGCTCTGTTATTTTTATCATTTTAGATTCCAGTGTGATATCTGCATTACTTGCCATAGGTGTCTTCATTATATTTGTTTTTTTCATAGCTTATCTGCAGTCCAACTTTTGATACTATAGATGACAAGTTTAAGATGCAATTTTAAGATACAAAGACGTTACCATGAACACAAAAAGAGCAATATTCAACACAATCTTTCTCCCCACATTATGTTACCAGTGCCAACCTGGACGCTGACAACAACGATAGAAGAAAACTAGTCACAACAGAGATGAAGTGTCTACGCAGAATGCTGGGTGTAACAAGAAGAGACCGGTTGAGAAATGAAGACATCAGGGAAAAAGTGGGTACAACATCAGTACTAGACTTCATCAAGAAACAACAAATTAAAGGGTTCGGTCACGTAAGCAGATTACCATCAGACAGTGCACCCTAAAGAGCAATGCTGCTCCGATACAATGGGTACAAAGCAAAAGGCCGGCTCCGCAAAAGATGGACCTCAGAGATAACAGAGGCGACGAAAGAGACTATCTACGAAGCGCATACTAGGGCCCGTTTTAGAAATCTCTTCCGACCTGACGCTGTGAGGCAAACAGGATTCGAGAAAGAAAGAAAGATGACAAGTTGTCTATTTTTCTTTGCATATCTTGGTTGTTTCTACGTAACAAGGCAATATCATCTGCAAAATCCAAATCTTCTAGTTGACTATTTTCTACCCAATCGATGCCAATTTCGCCCTTGCAACATTTTCGCATCACCCAGTCAATGGCCACTTCAAACAATAGCGAAGATGAAATACAGCCTTTACTCCGGTTTCAACCATAAACCAGTCGCTGTGTCCACTATCAGTGCGAACTGCACACTGTGAACCATCATAGAGGCTCTTGATAATGTTTATTATTTTGTCTGGTATTCCATAGCATCTCAGAATATTCCACAGGAAGATTCTGTGTAGACTATTAAAAGCTTTATTAAAATCGATGAAATTTAGTATGAGTGGTTGTTGCTTCTCAAATGTTCCTCCAAAATTAGTCGTAGGGTAATTATTTGGTCTAAGCAGCTTCTCCCAGGTCTAAAACCAGCTTGTTCTCTCTCAGGGTTGTGTCCACTGCTCCTTTGATTCTATTAAGAATGATTTTGCAGAAAGTCTTAGTCATTACTGATAATAGGATGATCCCTCTCCAGTTGTTGCAATCTTTGAGATCACCTTTTTGGGGATCTTAACAATTATTCCTTCTTCCATTGATCTGGGACAGTTTCTTCTTCCCATACTTTATTAAATAGTTCTTGCACCTGGCTAATAGTTGTATCATGAGCCGCTTTGAGCATTTCTGCCGTAATGTTGTCATCACCCGCTGCCTTATTGTTTATCAAGGAATGGATTGCCTCCTTGACCTCAGCTACACTTATCATTTCTTCGTTAATTTTTAGAGAGTTGTTTCTTGCCTCTTCGTCAAACTTGAGTAGTATTGGTGGATCAGGTATATTTAATATTTCCTCAAAATGATCTGCCCATCTTTTCTTCTGCTCGGTATCTGATGTTAGAACTTTACCATCTTTACTCTTGATTGGGCAACCCTTTGAAACAAAAGTTCCAGTAAGTTGTTTTAGTGTATTGTATAACATTTTACTGTTTCCAGTCTTAGCTGCCTTTTCCTCTTCTTCAGCCAGTCGATTGACATATGCTCTTTTATCTCTTCTAGCCGCTCTTTTCACTTCCTTGTCTTTTAGTCTATATTCCTCTTTAGCTTTGATTTCATCTGTTGCATCCTTAGTATTAAATATTGCTAGTTTCATCTTTCTTCTTTCTGAATACATTTCCAAGAGTCATCGCTTATCCAGGGTTTTCTGTCTTTCGTCTTTAATCCTGCGCTACTATTTGCTGCCCCTAATAGTGTGTCCTTTATCTTAGTCCATTTGTCTTCAATGTTCTTTTCATTTTCACCATTGAGTAACTTGAACCTATTTTTAAGTTGAAGCTGATATTCCTCTAGTACTTCTTTATTTTGTAGCCTTTGACTGTCTATTCGCAGTTGTTCGTTTTTAGTATGGTGAATTTTCAATTTCAGTTTCAATTTACTTAAGCATAAATTATGATCACTTCCTACATCTGTCCCTCTGTATGCACGGACACCCAGAAATGGTGTTCTAAATTGTGTATGTATGCACATATGGTCAATCTGATTCCTGATCACTCCATCTGGTGAGTGCCAAGTAAGTTTATGAATTTCTTTATGTGCAAAGATGGTACCTCAAATTACTAAGTTTGACAGCATACATAACTCCGCCAGTCTTACTCCATTCTCATTCATTGTGTTTATTCCTTGTTTTCCTATAGCTCTCTCTACCCTACATTATCACTTCCAACCTTGGCATTAAAGTCCCCATTACTACTAACAGGTCATGTTTTTGGGTCTTGTTAATTTGATCTTGTATTTCTCATAAAATGTGTCTTTCTTATGATCGTCAGCCTCGTTTGTTGGTGCATAACACTGCAGTATTGTCATATTGACATGCCTGGTACTGAAGCGGCTCTAATTATCCGACTCGAAATGGGTTCCCATTCTAACATGCTCTTTGCTACTCTAGGTGTCATCATTATACCCACTCCTTCAAAATGCTTACCATCTTTTCTCCCTGAATATATGAAAGTTAATCCACTAACTACTCTTCTTTCTGTTCCAGGCCATCTCACCTCACTTAACCCCAGTATGCCCAGTTCGTAGCTCTTCATTTCTTCTGCAATTTGGGCTGATTTTATCTGGCCATCGTTCTCACATTCCAAAATCCAATTTTAGTGTGTGTTTTGAGCCAAGTAATGTACGAGTCGGGTTGCTGACTTCCACAAAGCGGCTTTCATCCGCAACCGTCATTGATGCACTAGGTGCACCGCACACCACCTGGCTGGTCGGTTTACCAGTATGGCGTCCTTTCTTGCAAGTTTCTGTAGCTCTTTCAATTTCTTGTGAAGAGGTAGCTGGCCTCACGCACAAGTCCTCCTTTTCATCCTGGCTTGAACTGGCATTTGCAGAGTTCACAACTAATGTATTCTGGCAATATACTTTGATAGTATTTTTATTTTATTTTGCAGGAAAATGGCTGGTGCTGTGCTGGTTCTTGTTCTTCTTGCTGGTTGTTTTGCTGATGCTACATTATTTTCATGTTTACCGTACCATAGATTTTTCAGGTAGGCATTGCGTAGGAAACATGTTGTAGTTTTATGTGTTTGCATTTATTTAATGAACATTGATGAGCCATGGTGTAATTATACCGGTAGAAGCAGTAGAAACAGTGGAAGTAGCAGTAGTAGTAGTAATAAAAGTAGTAGTAGTAGTATCAGTAATAGTAGCAGTAGAGGTAGTAGTAGCAGTAGTAGTAGTAGTGGTAGTAGCAATAGCAGTAGTAGTAGCGGTGTATTGTTGAAAGACAAGTTAGGTAGAGTGGAGATATCATTTCGAGAGATGGTTCTACTGTCAATTTTCTAGTACGTTATCTCTCCTGTCAATGTTCTAGTATGATATCTATACTGTCAATGTTCTAGTTAGATATCTCTACTGTCAATGTTCTAGTATGATATCTCTACTGTCAATGTTCTAGTATGATATATCTACTGTCAATGTTCTAGTTAGATATCTCTACTGTCAATGTTCTAGTTAGATATCTCTACTGTCAATGTTCTAATACGATATCTCTACTGTCAATGTTCTAGTATAATATCTCTACTGTCAATATCCTAGTACGTTAACAATTCTGTCGTTTTCATAACGATGATTTTTACAATCACGATTTTCACTGTATACAGATTTATGTATAGTTTTTCAACTGCTTTTGTTATTAACAATGCTACAAGTTATATTGTAGTTAAGCACGCTTTGACCAGAATGCCCTGGTATCGCCTACCACAGAGAGCCACACAGAAAAAGTATAATGAGTACAAAGCAAGAGGAAGACCACGCAAAGATGGAGCGACGGCATCAAGAACAGCCTTACGAACATGAATATAAGCTTACAAAGTGCCTTAAAACAAGCACACACAAGATCACTACGTCCCCCCAACACTTGTATAAAGAAGTCAATGGTGGAAGAGAAGAACAAGCACACAAGATCACTACGTTTCACCCCCAACACTTCTATAAAAGTCAATGGTGGAAGGAAGAACAAGCACCACAAGATACTACGTTTCACCCCAACACTTCTATAAAGAAGTCAATGGTGGAAGAGAAGAACAAGCACACACAATATCACTACGTTTCACCCCAACACTTCTATAAAGAAGTCAATGGTGGAAGAGAAGAACAAGCACACACAATATCACTACGTTTCACCCCAACACTTCTATAAAGAAGTCAATGGTGGAAGAGAAGAAGAAGATAGCACACTTTTTTACAGAGATGTTGTAGTAGTTAAGATGGTGTCGACTAGATTCTTTCGATGCTGGAACAGACAACATGTTGTTATTGTCTTTGGTGTCTTCTACCCACAAATCTTGTTCTTATTAGTTATTAGTAACTGTTTTTTTTTTTTCTGATCCAGAAGCACTTGGCTCGGTGCCATGGACATCGTAACCCTTCGGTTCGGTGCCACGAACACCGTAAATCTGGGGAATCTGTGGCTTTTTCTGTCATCCCGAGGAATTGAACCCGCACTCACAGAGGGATAGTCACCCGTAGTCCAACGCGCTACGAACTCGCTGGGCAGACGGGCTTAGTAACTGGTTACAGAACCGACTTCAAAAGCTCTTCGGGAAAAGGCGTAGATGCTTAGTATTGTCCAACAGAAACCAAAGGGCATACAAGCTGATGATTCTCATTATTCGCTGGATAAACACACTTTTCACTCTGCTTCTCATGTGTCCAGTACGGATAGTTATATATACAGTACTATCCTCATTCTGGTCAATCTCCAGTAACAACTGTTATAAGAAAGAGGAGATGGAGATATGTTGGGCATACTCTGAGAAGAAATGATTAAAAAAATAACAAAGCAAGCATTGCAGTGGAAAGCAAAGGGTTAAAGAAAGAAAAGATGCCATAGGAAAACCCTGAAACGAATTTTACTGAGAGGGGCGAGAAATATCGAACTCAGTTATATTGAATAAATTGAGCGAGGTGTCCAGGACAGAGCGGATTGGTGAAATTACTTGCAGGTCCCTTGTAACGGTTGCGTCACGAGAGGAATATATATATATATATATATATATCCCAATTCACACACCATCCCGTTAAAAAAAGAAATTGAACCCAAACTTCTGACTAAAGTGAGATAAGCTCGAAGCGGCGTCTTCTAGATCCGTATACAGGTACTCGAATCCATGTCAGTCTGAGAATCCGTAGAATACATTGTTGACAAAGGTCTAAATCTTATTTGTATTTAACTTGATGACTCACAACGTTTTCGAGTCACGCATCAAGATAGATTCAGCATTGAAGCTGAATATCACAAGCTTTGCTTTAGTGGAGATGGTAGTAGATATCCACATTGAGATAATGATACTCATCCATCACGGGTGATGATGACCACACAATTTTCATCCAAGGAAATGTAGTTGCGTTATGTTTGTCTGTTGTGTGTAGATGACTAGTGAGCCCGATACGGGTTTGAAATGTTCTTGTACAGTGTGGGCAAGGTATACTTGCACTTGTGGGGAGGGGGAAGAGGTTTACTGCCTTTCTATTTTAACGTTTTTGTTCCATCCGTGCTGTTCTACCTGCCTCGCAGGCCGAAGAACCGTGTCGAAGAAGTGTGCTGCCGGCTGATCTGTCTTGAGATACATTCTCCCAGTTGTCGACATCTATGCCAAAGGATTTCATCGAGCTTGAGTGTGTCTTTGAATCGCTATTTCTGACCACCTGTGGGCTTTTACCGCTATGCATCTCACCACAAAAGATTCGTTTGGGTATTCTGCAATCCGGCATTCGAGCCACATGTCCTGTCCATCGTGTCTGGGACTGCATCAAGATTGTATAGATGCTGGGGAGAGCGGCTCTTTTAGGACCTCTGTATCTGGGATAATATCCTGCCATTTGATGTTCATTATTTTTCTGAGGCAAACTGTGTGAAAGTGACATTAAGATAATAATGCACTAATGAATGTCCTTTGTCGTTCACGAAATCTAAATGTAAAACAAATTTTAACTAAAGAATATATTTTGCTTGTAACTAAAGATGTTCATATCTGTATTTCAGGGAATTGTACTTCTCGTCGAGTTTGTGGAAGTCGTGGCATAAGTCCAGTGATGTTCGTCCAAGTTCACACTTAGTTCCAACTGAGAAACCGACTATTCTTACTGCTAAACCGACTATTCTTACTGCTAAACCGACAATTCTTACTGCTAAACCGATAATTCTTACTGCTAAACCGACTGTTGTTACTGCGAAACGGACTATTCTTTCTGCTAAACCGACAATTCTTACTGCTAAACCGACTATTCTTACTGCTAAACCGACTATTCTTTCTGCTAAACCGACTATTCTTACTGCTAAACCGACTTTTGTTACTGCGAAACGGACTATTCTTACTGCTAAACCGACTATTCTTACTGCTAAACCGACTATTCTTACTGCTAAACCGACTTTTGTTACTGCGAAACGGACTATTCTTACTGCAAACCGACTATCTACTGCAAACCGACTATTCTTACTGCTAAACCAACTTTTGTTACTGCGAAACGGACTATTCTTACTGCTAAACCGACTATTATTACTGCTAAACCGACTATTCTTACTACACGTGAGCTACAAAAGACGACTGAATTTGACCTCTATGACCACCATGGTGAACTGGATGACTATGTATATCCTGACATTGAATACGTTTATTACTAAATTGGATACGATTATTTACAAAACCAGAAAATCTACCATATAAAAACAATAAGAGTGTACACATATAAAAACAATAAAGTGTACACATATAAAACAATAAAAGTGTACACATATGAAAACAATAAAAGTGTACACGTATGAAAATAATAAAAGTGTACACATATGAAAACAATAAAAGTGTACACATATGAAAACAATAAATGTGTACACATATGAAAACAATAAAAGTGTACACATATGAAAACAATAAAAGTGTACACATATGAAAACAATAAAAGTGTACACATACTAAAAAACTAAGATATGGATGCATTCTAGGAAAAGTGCTTATACAAATAAATCAGTTGAATGGATTTTTTTTTTAAGTTGAAAACTTAACATGAACAAGTGAGAGAGATAGGAACATACATTGTGTTAAACTTATAATAAATAATTTCTCTCGTACCGTTATACGTTACGTAGGGCCTGCAAGCAATTTCTCCATATCTCTCTATCCTGTGCAACTCGCACAATCTCCCTTTTTTTTTAACGATTTCCATCCCACTTCAATGTCTGCTTTGATATTATTTGATAATTTCTTCTCAAGGTGTGTTAAACATATTTCCATCTTCTCATTCTTATAACCGTTGTTACTAGTGGTTAACCAGACATGTATCTGTTTCATCATTTCTCCTGAATTCGTTCCATTATTTTTCGCAGACATATATTTTCAAATGCATTCAACTTGCTTTCTATATCTTTAGTCATTTTCCAACTCTCGCTGGCATATGTTAGGATTGATACAACATTTGAATTGAAAATTCGTAATTTAGTTTTAATATTATATAACTTGCAGTTCCATATTTTATTTAGACTTTTAAAACTGATGTTGTTTTAACAATTTGTGCATAATTTATTTTTAACATTTCCTGTGCAATCAAAATTGCTACCTAAATAGGTGAACTGCTCTGTTATTTTTTTATCATTTTAGATTCCAGGATGATTTCTGCATTATTTTGTCATAGTGTCTTCATTATATTGGTCTTTTCATAGCTTATCTATCAATCAATCATTCCAACAATCATTCAAAGAAGAATGAAGAAGAGTTTTAGTGATGATGAAGATCATATTGATTATATTGATGATATTAACATCAGTGATGGCACGAACGTTAATGACAGGGAGACAAGATGAAGTGTTGATGGAGTAAGCGAGAGTAATGATAGCAATGATGTCACAGACATTAATGACAAGGAAACAAAAAGAAGTGTTGCTGGAGTAAGCGAGAGTAATGATAGCAATGATGTCACATACATTAATGACAGGAAACAAAAAGAAGTGTTGAGGGAAAGTAAGCGAGAGTAATGATAGCAATGATGTCACAGACATTAATGACAGGGAGACAAAAAGAAGTGTTGATGAAGTAAAGATGTGTAATGATAGGCAATGATGTCACGAACATTCATGCCATGGAGCCAAATGATGTGTTGATGAAGTAATGTTACGAGTACACTATACAATGTTTAACTTTAATATTTTTTCTTTTTCTTTTTTTTCTCACTGTTCTTTTCTAGCACTATATGTACATTTTAAGACTAACTATCTCCGGAATTACTTGTTGAAATGATCTAAGATTTTGCTGTGTATTTCCTAACATGTTACGCCATGTCTTCAACATCTTTTTAGTTTGCCATTTCAATGTGTTTTATTTGTACACATTCTACGCAAATTAGTGAGATTCCAATTATTTTATTTTTTTTTTTTTTTTTTGCAAATGGTTACAAGCAGAACATGCTATATCCATTACTTTCTCAAATATTATTGGTTTAGAACATATATGTGGACTTGTATGCAAAAATTCCATTTTGTATGTTAAGAGATAAGGATGGTATGTGAGCTTAAAGCATAGATTCCCAAACTTTTAGTCCCACTGTCCAATTTGAACGACATAAACTTCGTAACGCCCTCCTCCCCCTTATAACAGTTTGCCAACGCCCCCTTCTCCATTTTTTTTTAAAAAAAAAAATATATATATATATATATATATACATGCTCTATTTTCACTTTGACATAGAAAATGGATATATTTTTCTGTCATACATGGCCAATTTTCAAATATATAATCACATGAAATAGAAAATTGATGAAAAAATGGATCGTGTAAGAAGGGCATAAGATGAATTAAATTGCAGAATTCAAATTTTAAATAATTATTCAATCGCAAAATCACGAAAAAAAACTCTCCCCAAATGCTTCTGAACCCACTATCGCCCCCTCCCCAGAAGGTTTCAGCGTCCACTGTAGGGCGTACCGCCCACTTTGGGAAACGCTGGCTTAAAGTAACGCTGTAATTTTTACATTGTGGTGGCCATTTTAGTTAGCTAATTAGCATAATTACGTATTCGCTCATATGGTTTAATTTTTCATTTGCTAATGAACCCTTAGATCTATATAGATAGAACGTAACGGTTTTTATTAAAAAGAAATGTCCATGGTTCTACAAATACGACTACCATTTAACATTGATCTTTGACACAGCTTCAAATAAACATATATATTTATGTCACAGTCGCCTCAAGCCTAACATCCAGAGTCACTTTGGCACCATCCAATGTGGCCGCCGGCGCTGTAATACATGTGCATATGTAATACAGACCCGTACTGTCTCTTTTCCAAAAGCTACCTATACCATTCAAGACAGTTTCACGTGTGAGTCCCGCAATATCATCTATGCTATCACCTGCAAACGATGCCATAAGGCCTATATTGGTGAAACCGGTAGAGGCTCAGTGACCGATTCGCCCAACACTTACGCGATATTCGCCAATGCTCTTTGACTCCTGTGGCCACTCATTTCAATGATACTGGCCATTCAGGAGTTGACGATGTCCAGGTCACAGCCATCCGATCATGTTCCTCCGATGATCGCAGTCGATTCGCCCTGGAGAACCGTTTTATTTCATTCTATGGCACTTTGCGACCTCTTGGACTCAACGCATTACATTCCTATGCTTCTTAGTACTGTCTTATCTCGTGCCTTGTTATCTATATGTGTGTTTGCTCCATATATGTGTCATTTATCCACTATATTGTTTATTGTTCCTCTCCTTTTCCACTTTCGGTTTTTGTGTTGCACTCATTTCGTTGTTCGTTTTTATTCCCAGATTTTCATCAGATAGGTTTATGTTTCCACATGTAATCGTCCATTTGTAGTGTTCCTCGAAATTCGTCATTCTTGTTGAATTGTTTGCTTGATAAAGGCCTTTTGGTCGAAACGTTGCTGTTTATCATCACTGTTTATGTATTTTGTAAAACTGTAGTACTTTGTTTTTACGTGTTTACCTATATATATTTATATCGTGTTCATTTTTTTACACTCTTTTGTTGTTCTTCAGAATGGAGAACGGATGGAGGGAATGGGTGTTCATAAGTGGAGAACGGATGGAGGAATGGTGTTCTGAGAACGATGAAGGAATGTTTCATAAGTGGAGAATGGATGGAAGGAATGGTGTTCATAGTGAGCGGATGGAGGAATGTGTTCATAAGTGGAGAATGGATGAAGGGAATGGGTGTTCATAAGTGGAGAACGGATGTGGGAATGGGTGTTCGAAGTAGGAAAAAATATGTGGGAGTGGGTGTTCAGAGTGGAAAACAGATGGATGGGTGGGTGTTCACGGTGGAGAACGAATGGACGGGTGGGTGTTCACGGTGGAGAACGAATGGAGGTGGGTGTCCTGAGACGGATGGAGGTGGGTGTCTAGTGAGAACGGATGGAGGGTGGGTGTTCACAGTGGAGAACGGATGGAGGGTAGGTGTCAGAGTGGAGAACGGATGGGTAGGGTCAGTGGAGAAGGAGGAGTAGGTGTTCAGAGTGGAGAACGGATGGAGGGGTAGGTGTTCAGAGTGGAGAATGAATGGAGGGGTAGGTGTTCAGAGTGGAGAACGAATGGAAGTGTATGTGTTCAGAGTGGTTAAAGAGACAGTGAGTGGGTGTTGAGAGTCGAGAAAGGGTGTAGGAGGGAGTGTTCAGAAGACTGTCTCTATCTGTCAGTGATGAACTCCTCCCAGTGTTGAGTATTCATATCAAGAATGACTTTAAGTCGGAGGTCTCTGTAACACAGAGGTTATGTGATATCTCGTGTCAAAGGTACAGGTTCGCTCCTCGTGTAGCCATCTGGGTATTTTTCAAGAGATTCCTGATCTTCGTGTGGGTGGGATCTAGTTCATAGTCCTATCGGAGACGGACGATAAAACGTAGGTCCCGTGTTTAATTTTTACCACGTAAAAGAACCCTTGGCAGTTCAAAATCGAGAATAGCAGGCTGGAAAGCTTCTGCCCGGGAAAACTTCATTAGGAAACAATAACAAATTAAATTTCTACAAAAAATCTTCATCTTCAAAATTACATCGGTGACCCTCGCCGGTGCTGCGAGCTTGAGCACTGCAGCTGAGATCTTCTTGTGTAGGAAAGAGATCGGAGCACACATGGGTACTCATCGAAAGTGCAATAATGATTGTCCTAACAATCAATTAATCTAGTCATGCCTAGTTTTACTAGATGTTCCCTCAGGACCGTGAGATATATTTTCTCAGTATGATGCAAGTCTTCCAAATGCCGCCCCTTAAATCTTTTTTCTTTAAAATAACTTTCAATTGTAATTTTGATGTTGTTGCTTATGCCGCCCCCTTACGGTTCCGCCTGATGCGGCCGCCTCTCTGTATCATAGCACAGCACGTCTATGTTCTCCCTTACATTTGTTGGAGAAATGTAAGAACAATATACATATTAAACAGTAAATATTTTCAGCTTTAAAATATAGTAACACATGTTCTTAATATTCTCTAGGCCCGCGTGCCCAGCGTGTTCGTAGCGCGTTGGACTACGGGTGACAAGTCCTCCTCTGTAAGTGCGGGTTCAACTCCGTGGACTGGCAGAAAATCTACAGGTTCCCCAGATTTACGGTGTTCGTGGCACCGAGCCGAAGGGTTACGATGTCCATGACACCGAGCCGAAGAGCTTTCAGCTCAAGTGCTACTGGATCGGAAAATAAAAAAATAAAAAATAAAAATATTCTCTAGATTTGACGAATTACCTGTAGAATTCGTCATATTGGATTTACACAAAGGCATATGAGTTCAAATCCTGCCTAACATTATTTCGAAAACATGTTCTTGACACTTGTAGTGACACCAATGTCAGACCACGGCTGCGAAGAATGTCAGGAAGCCGAGAAATTGAAACCTCGCTAGGCTAAAGTTTTTTTGGTTCGAAATTTCGTCCATGTAGTGCCTGGGCCCACTAGGGAAGAAAAGAATAGTACTACTGCGACCTACAAGACAAGTTATAAGAAGCGATTGATGTAGGACCTAGGGAAGCTATTCTGGTAAAAAAAGAACATCGCAGACATCGGATGTGCCGGCCTACTTGTAGGTGCATAACTGACAAAACGTACAATGCCACTTAGGATCAGATCACATATACATCACAAAGAGTGGTTAACAAGTGGCAGATATTGAGCGTTCGAAGAAGAAGAAGATGAAGAAGACGTCTGCTAAACTAATGCAATCGCACAGTTCATCCACTGAAAACAATATATCTTTCTTTCCACCTACCTGCTTCTCGAATACGTATTTTAAGGGCACGTGCAGACAGGCGCCAAGAGAACAACGAATAAGGTCAAATAAACAGGAACATATAACGTGTAAAGTTCAAAATTATAAACAACTTCAATGTTTACCCTTCTGTATTTACATGTTTACATTTTTATTTAGCTATTCTAAGTAATATGTCAGAAAAGATCATGATTGAGGATCTGAGAACGAGAATTAATTGCAGCACACAGACAGCCATGAAATAATAATAAATAATAATAATTCCTCTCGTACCGTTATACATTACATAGGGCCTGCAAGTAATTTCTCCATACCGCTCTATCCTGGGCAACTCGCTCAATCTCTCCATGGAACTGAGACCGATATTTCCTGCCTCTCTCAGCAAAGTTCGTTTCATGGTCTCCTTAGTTCGACCTCTCTTTCTTGAACCCTTTGCATCCCACTTCAATGCCTGCTTTGATATTCGTTGATCATTTCTCCTCAAGGTGTGCCCAACATATCTCCATCTTCTCTTTCTTATAACAGTTGTCGCCAGTGGTTGACCAGACATATCTCTGATTTCATCACTTCTCCTGAATTCATTCCATTTTATATTCATTATTTTTCGCAGACATCTATTTTCAAATGTATTCAACTTGCTTTCTATATCTTTAGTCATTTTCCAACTCTCGCTAGCATATGTTAGGATTGATACAACATTTGAATTGAAAATTCGTAATTTAGTTTTAATACTATAAATCTTGCAGTATACTATATAACAGCCATGAAAGGAGATACAAAAATGAAGATAGATTGTACATTTGTGTTAAATGGCATTGGGTCATCATCATTATCAAATAGCTTGTTCTGAGCAGAATTGTTCAACCTTAACAGTCCTCCGGAATTTTTCTCTTTCATAGGTCAGATGTTCTGCCTCTGAAGTCATCATGCTCAAACCACGAGTTACATATTGAATCCTTCTTCTCCGTGGTTCTTCATTTCTCCTTTTATGCTGGAGTGCCTCCTTCCATGATGGTCTTTTTCAATCCTTCGTGTCGCATTCTATGTCCACAATACTTTAATTTTCTCATTCTTAATTGTAGCATCAGTCAGTTTTCTTCGATTTTGAGTTCTTTCTGAATAGATCTATTTGTTCTCTTCTCTGTCCATGATATACCGACGACTCTTCTGTAACACTTATATTCGCCCGTCTGCCCAGCGTTTTCGTAGCGCGTTGGACTACGGTGACTATCCCTCTGTGTGTGCGGGTTCAATTCCGCGGGATGGCAGAAAAAGCCACAGATTCCCAGATTTACGGTGTTCGTGGCACCGAACCGAAGGGTTACCGATGTCCATGGCACCGAGCCGAAGAGCTGAAAAGCTCAGTGCTTCTGGATCGGAAAAAAAACCCCCAAAAAAACCGACTTATATTCAAAACAGATATATTTTATACCAGTGCTCTGTTAAAAGTCCTGCAACACACCCTAGGTACTGGCATATGGGGTACTTTGGCAAGACAGCAATTCGACGAATAGCAGACGAAATAATAAGATGAGAAAGAACAAAGGAAACCTGTCTACGAATGGTAGACAATGGGGAATGAAAATGAGATACCATGGTTAGATAGGTAGCAGGCTTGCATTATTGGGAATCACTTGTGAATGTCATAAATGTCAACTATGACATCAAGATGATACAGATCTATACAGACTAAACAGGATTTGTTTATAACGACCGGAATTCTGTCTTCGTTTGTATTATTAGATTCATCAACATCATGTGATGCAGTTAATAGAATTTCAATGATATTCATAAAGACAACAACGTTACAATACAAAATTTTACTCACTTGTCGGCCATGCTGTCACGCTGTAACTGTACTCCCGATATTTTGAAGGAGTGGTAGTCTCGCTGACTTAAGAGCAGTCAAACAGCTTAACTTCAGGTAAGGTCTCCTATCTAGTTCTGCTTTAACAATGATATCATAACATCCACCGAATATACCTGCAAGTATTCGAATTTGAACAATGAAATGCAGTTGCTACCAGTAAACAAAAACACAATTAAGTTGTCAGATATTATATCACACATCACCCATTGTGTGCCGACGGTCAATGAAAAATACAGGCCTAACACTGTATTGACCTATATACCACGAGGTATGAAAGGGTTACTTTATATTATATCAGAAAAATATAAAATAATGTGAATCTCCATACCTGTTTTGTACAGAGTGTTCAAGATAATTGCAGCCCCATTGACAAATCGAAAGTTGCCAGTTAACCTATTGCGCGGTGTCTATTTACTATGTAAACCGGTTCTGACTAGCTCGTCCTACGTCACATTTATTCATCGCCCCTTCCAGCACTACAATTACATACCGTCACACAACCTTGACCTATACTACGTCATAACTGAACCTTCTCATTTTCATACATATATGCCAGATTGACTCCATTCACAGGCTGCTTTTATCTTGAACACCCTGTAGATTACACCAAAGCATTCGACTATATACAGCCGTAGCTTCCGATAGCATATGGCCGGCAGGCTCATGTAACAATTCTAGGAAATAAGACTACAACCGTCGCGTGACCTCGCATTCCAATATTGTTGTATAAAGACAAACTAATTTTAAAAACAATACAGTATGCTAAATCTAGAAGATATTATGTAACAAGTTAAATTTAACAATAAGGAATATCAGTTTTATTAATATTTTCATCAATAAATAACCATGAACTCATAGAATTGAGTAAAATTACAAAAAAAGCTTACAGTGTACTGTCAAACATATACACCTATCAGCCCCATTAAACAGGACTTTTAATTTTTCCGTCTGAGCTAGTCGGTCGTATGTTTCCCGGAGTCAAGGTACATCATCATAAATTGTGGAACAACATGACCTGCATCCGGTTCCCATCACATTTGATTAATATTTGCTCGTGATCATTTTTGTTAGTGGAGCCAGACATTATCTCCTGGATAAATCATGGTTTTTGGTTGCTATATTTTATTTATAAAATAATAAATACACGTTATATGTTATTTCTGGTGGGGCATTAATCTGGTGGCCCACTGGCCCTAATGACGAGCCGCCACTGCCAACAACAATATAAACAAAAACACCGTATGTGTCACGTCTCTGTACTTGTCATGTCTCTGGTTGTGTCGTTATGTTATGCGATCGACGTCATGGTACATTCGGCATTCCCATGCGTGCTCTGTCCTCCGCTGCAGCAGCCATCCTAAAGTCCATTTGCTCACCGTACCATAGATGTTGATTATATCTCTCTCTCTCTACCACGAAGACGACACTGTCTGGCATGTCCAAACAACTCATAATTCTCGAACTCGTTCCAGTGTCTGAGACCCGCCCATGTCACACATTTGAGAGCGTACTACATTGATGATATCGGCTCTGTCCATACTTCTGCCCGCTTGAATCGGGGGATTGTTTGCAAGAGAGTCAGCACGCTCGTTACCCCGCACTCCAGCATGTCCAGATATGTATCTGTTTGTGTCCTACCGCTGTATTTAGCCTGCCTCTCTTTCCCAACTATGTGCATATTAACAATAATAATTCCCCTCTTACCGTTATACGTTACATAGGGCATGTAAGCAATTTCTCCAAACCTCTCTATCCTTGGCAACTCGTTCGATCTTCTCCATGGAATTGAGACCGATATTTCTCGCCTCTCTCAGCAAAGTTCGTTTCAGGGTCTCCTTAGGTCGTCCTCTTTTCTTGAACCCTTTGCATCCCACTTCAATGCCTGCTTTGATGTTCTTTAATCATTTCTTCTCATGGTATGTTTGCATACATATTTCATTATTAATGTACTCCCCCTCTCCCCATAACTTCAGTATTTGCATACTTTTATTTCCAGGAAATGTACCAAATTCTACTGCATATCTTCATTTCAAAGAATGTGAACAGCATATTACCAAAAGAATGTGTAGAACAGCATACAAAGAATGTGTACAGCCTACATTTAAAACAACAGATACATTAAAAGATGCAATTTAAGATTGAAACCTCAACATACAACATACCACTGTTAATAAGAAGAGAGCTAGCCTCAGAGCTGATGTAAGACATGTGTCTGTCAATTGTTGGAGTGTAGCCAATACAAGCAATTAATGTTATTATTTGTTACTCAATGGGAAACTAGCCTGCAGTCTCATTTTCTTTATCAGTGGATAGCTTGTATCTGTAATTCTTTAACTTTCATCAGCAGAAAGCGTGTGCGTATAGTTTCTTACAAGATTTTTCACTAAGGATTGCAGGCTTATTGGTTATGTAATGCCCTCTGTTTCTGTCATGCATTAACTTTTACAATGCGACAAAGTATATGACAAACCTTTCTGGCAGCACCAATTTTACCGCAGACCATATCCCGAACCAAAACAATAAGCACTTCCCTACTGTACTTATTAGTTATGTTATTCGATCAAGACTATGGGACATTTTGCCTTCCCATGAGTTCCCATGAATTCCCATGCTTTCCCATCTTTACTTTTTGTTTTGTGTTATCAATTGGACTTGGTTGATCTAAAAACTCAATTGTGGCCTGGAACCCCTGGATCAGTAGCCTACGAAGCAAGTGTAACCACTGTGCTACCAAGTCCCTCTAGTGCGTATACTAACAGTTAATCACAGGATCGTATTCACTGGATCACAATATTGTAAGGCGCTTGACATGAATACACAAAACTGGGAGAAACTCGGCAGGGACAGGTAAGCTGGATACAAGCTCTAAAATAGGTGTGAGAGCTGGTGGGTATAAGTTATTGGTTACTGAATCAGTGTCGTATCCCTCCAGACCGACTTATAGGTGTTTAGTCTCCGATAGCTGATGTCGAAGAGTATGCATACTGATGGTTTCTGTGGCTTGCTAATTAAACAAATTGCTCACTCATTCTGTCCCCAGGTCTGACACGAGAACTGAGAAAACAGACTAAGACAATTTGCTGACAAAAAAAAAGTGCCAAAAGAAAGAAGAAATGATATTCATTGCCTTTCAAGACTAACAGGGTGCCATCTTCTTTCTTTTGTCCTCTGTTCTTATATCCCTTTCAGCGTTCAGGATATGCGAAGACAAGTGATCTCGAGTGTCTCATATTGTGTTTCCTACCTTCTGATAATTCTCTGGTCTATCGTTTGCGTGAGCGACTCTTGATCTTGAAACCAGTGTATCTGTATTGTAAGTGCTCGTTTGGTGAAATATTGTGGAATCGTTTAATGGCTGAACCATTTGGTTTGTTGTTTCTAATATGCTCTAGCAATATTGTTGTTCTAGCTGCTCTAGCAATATTGTTGTTCTAGCCATGCTCTAGCAATATTGTTGTTCCTAGCCATGCTCTAGCAATATTGTTGTTCCTACCATGCTCTAGCAATATTGTTGTTCCTAGCCATGCTCTAGCAATATTGTTGTTCCTACTCATGCTCTAGCAATATTGTTGTTCCTAGCCATGCTCTGAAATTGTTGTTCCTACTCATGCTCTACAATATTGTTGTTCTACTCATGCTCTAGCAATATTGTTGTTCCTAGCATGCTCTAGCAATTTGTTGTTCCTACTCATGCTCTAGCAATATTGTTGTTCCTAGCCATGCTCTAGCAATATTGTTGTTCCTACTCATGCTCTAGCAATATTGTTGTTCCTACCCATGCTCTAGCAATATTGTTGTTCCTACCCATGCTCTAGCAATATTGTTGTTCCTAGCCATGCTCTAGCAATATTGTTGTTCCTACCGTCTGATGTACGCCAGCGAGGCATACACAGTCTATAGCAGACACGCAAGAAAATTAAACTACTTTCACACAAGTTGTCTACTCAGACTAAAACTAAACTGGCAGAACAAAATTCCAGATACCGACGTCCCCATAGGAGCAAAGATCCCAAGTGTCAGCACCCTGCTGTAGAAGACCCAGTTGAGATGGGTCAGTCACGTTGCTCGGATGCCTGATATTTGCATCCCAAAACAGTTGAGGTATTGTGAGCTTGAAAGGGGCAGACTGTTGGTTGTCAGAAAAAAAACGCTTTTAAGACACGCTTAAAATGCTCTAAATGCTTCAATATAGACACCGCGAGCTGGGAATCCCTTGGGGAAGGTCACCAAATGTGGCGCTGTACCAACACAACATAAGCTCGCATAGGGGAGAATTGTCGTGCCATTGAGGCGCAGCAGAGAAAACGAGCTATGTATAAAGACAGAGCATACAACACCCGCATGTCTAACCTTGATCATGTATGTCCCACCCGTGGAAGGGGATTGTGTTCACGAATTGGACTCTACAGTCACATCTAAACATACCAGAGAGGTGCAGCAGCACACGTCTGAGGCTGTTGTCATCATCGATGCAATGGACGGCTATTGTTATTGTTCCTACCGAGTCTCTAATAGTCTCTTTTTTATATCTCATTTAGGATGCCATTTTCATCATCATCAGCATATACTCGCTATTGTCTATTATCTTCTACAAGTTCTACAGTCTTACACTGAAAGATGTACAGCATAAATGTGAACACTTACTCATCCCAGACAAACACTCTTTCGTTCTTTTCTCCCTTAATTATGTTTTTCCTAACAGCGTCAGGACAAGAAGAGGTTTATAGAACGGGCTTTTGTGTGAGCTAAATGAACAGTTTTTTCACCGCCTCTGTTCATTCTGAAATCTACCTATTGGGTGGACGGTCTTTAGCTTTCTATCCACTATCCTGCCCGAGTGGTTACCGGGGCCCAAATTTGGGGTGTAAAGAATATAACCACTGCTACCTGTCACACATGTCGTAAGAGGCGACTAAGGAGGTTTGGCTGAAATCGGATGCATGTGTCCTAAACGTGTAGAAGTCTATGTGTTTATGGGCCTACCAAACCAATGTGCAACGTATACACGTTCTTGACAAAGATCAAACATATCACAAGAGTGATTAAAATTGGTCGTAAAGAACGAACACAAAGAAGAAGAAGAAGTATCCACTATCCAATGTATCGGAGTAACATTGCTCCCTGTTTGTAATCTACGTCTGTGGTCGATCTATTTAATTTATTGCTTCTTGATGAAATTCATTACGGATGGTGTACCCTTATTTCCTGATGCCTTCATTTTTAAACCGTTCTCTTCTTGATACTCCAAGAATTCTGCGTAGACAACTAACTGATAAACGCAAAGTAAACGTGCCTTGAGAGAATATTCCAACTCTCAGCTCAACTATATTATTCTATCTCAATGAATAACAAACGTTCCGTCTAGATTTCATCTAATCTTATAACATAGTCTTTCAAAAGCTATTTTTGGATCGTCCTACTCAGACAATTCATTTGCGTGCAACTGCACTACTCACTAGAGCCGTGTGATGTATATATATACTCGCAGTGCGGCTAGTAGTCATTTTTCTTGGTGGGGATAGACACAAATTTTCCTGAAAAATCTTGGTTTTGGAGTATTTACTATTGTTTGTCTATTCCGGGAAGTTTCCCCCTTTCGATTATTGGTGGGGCCAGGCCCCACTGGCCCTTAATGACAAGCCGCCCCTGTATACTCGTATATGAAAATGAACATCGTGGCATATGCTGTACAGGACGTAGCCATCACCCACAGTAAATGAGTCGTTAATTTTCTTAGCATTACTTATACATTCAGTAGTTTGCCACTGCTTTCTGAAGGATGAGGTCTATTTTTACCTTTCGTAAAAATTCCACGGAAACGAATTTGCCTCCAAACTAACTACCGCGGAGTTTGAACCAGGTATGCTTGGGTTGTGATCGAGCTCATTACAGCTTAAGCTACAGGGGTCTGACTATATATATATAAAATTTAAAATCTGATTCATTCCGTTTATCTTGTCCTTTCAATCCCGGTAAGGCAAATATTTTTCTGTAGGGGCATAAAGGAACACTCATAATCTAAACAGTTTCACGGCGACTGTACTAGCCATGCGCCCATTAAATTTCTCATGCTCTTTTCCTCCCTGTCCAACACCAACCTAAAAAGCGGTACTATTGGCAATAACGACAGTTTTAAAAAATCTTGTTCTTTGCATTCGACAGCTGTCAGATGAGAATTTTTAGTAAAATTAGCACAAGTATCTGAAGACAACAACTTTGTGTAATCTTCTCCTTCTTCTTCTGCGTTCTCACTAGATTGGGATTTCGGATTCTCAATTTTTTTTTTTTTTTTCGATCCAGAAGCACTTGAGGTTTTCAGCTCTTCGGCTCGGGCCATGGACATCGTAACCCTTCAGTTCGGTGCCACGAACACCGTAAATCTGGGGAATCTGTGGCTTTCTGCCATCCCGCGGAATTGAACCCGCACACACAGAGGGATAGTCACCCGTAGTCCAACGCGCTAAGAACTGGGCAGACGGGCAAGGATTCTCTATTAAAGACAACCGTCTGTCTCAGATTATCAATCCCGCTATTCAGTTTGTCCTGGACGCTGGTGTAAGTGGGCCACCTCTTTTTTCTCAAGTCTGCATACTGGGGCAGTTCTGTAGGATATACGAGTGTAATTCCTATGATTTCTGCTTCCCCGTTTGTGCCGACCTCTTCCGCAGTAAGTTTTGGCCACCCTCGTGATGATAGGTCTGACATTCTTACTACGTGGCTAAATCTCCGAGGCAGATTGGCGACCGTAGAATCCGTTATGCCATTCCTCATTGTGAGGGTCGTTGCACCATGTTATGCGCCTTACGGCCTGGTGCATTCGTTTTCTGCAAGCATTTATTTCGGGTTAGCATTCCCTAGCGGACACGTGCATCCGATTTCACGCTAGCCTCCTTAGTCGCCTCTTACGACATGCGTGGCAGGTAACAGTGGTTCTATTCTTTAACCCCATTTTTGGGCTCCGATAACCACTCTGGTGCTTTGTGTAATCAAAATAGATGTGGGCGTCTGTGGATTAGAGATAGTGAGCTCGATCACAATCCAAGAGTAACTGGTTCAAACTCCGTGGAGGGCAGTTTGGAAACGAATTTGTTCACATGGATTTTTAACGAACGGTAAAAATAGACTTCGTGTTTAGAGATGAATAAATGAAAATCGTGACATATCCGTTACAGAACTCCGCCATCAACCACAGTAAACTAGTCGTTGATTTTATAGGCACCCCTTATACGTTCAAAAGTTTGCCATTACTTTCTGAACAATGAAGATTAAAAATCCACGCCGAACAAGTTGCTTCTAAATTACCGGAAGCGAATTTTGAACCAAGTACGATATGTAAAAAAACAATATCAAATTACTTAACGTATTAGTCTTTCCTTATTTCTTTCTCTCTGTCTTACTTTCCTTCTCTCTCTCTCTTCCTTTCTCTCTCTATATTTCTTTCTTCTGTATATCTTTTTTTCATCTTTTCCCTCTCACTTTCTCTCTCTCTCTCTTTCTCTCTCTTTTTCTGTCGCTCTCTCTCTCTTTCTATCTCTTCTCTCTCTCCTTTCTCTCTCTCTCTTTCTCTTTTTTCTCTCGCTCTCTCTCTCTCTCTTCTATCTCTTTCTCTCTCTCCTTTCTCTCTCTCTCTCTCTCTCTTTCTATCCCTTTTCTTTCTCTTTCTCTCTTTTTGTCAGTAATCAACTTTCATTATTTTGTTCAAAGATAAGTTTTGAAAATAAATTACTTTACATTTCTATTTTTAAGTTATGTTGTGCAAAGGCGTCTTGCCATGTTTATTTGTCGTTTTTTTGGTGTTTTTTAATGTTTTTGCTTTTACTGCCACATTTTCAATATATTTGCTTTTATCAATTTTTGCACCTGTTTCCATTTCTGAATTTGTATACACAGAGAAACATTCCGGGATAGAATAACTGGTAGCCCATTTGCTAAGCAAACATGTGTTTCAAGGTTCAAATTCCACAATTTAAGGTGGGCGTTATTTTCTCTTACCGATCTTAACGGATGTCATGTCGACTCATTCTCATTTGAGTACTAAGGAAACCAGTGGCGGCTCGTGATCATTTTTGTTCGTGGGACCAGACACAAATTTTAGGGGAAATCATGGTTTTGGATAAGGTTATGTTTTAATTCATCAAATAATCAATACACAGGTGGCGTCTGTGGCCTAGGGGTTAGTGACTCGGTCTATTAACCCCGACGTTCTGAGTTCGAATCACGCTGCGGACAGTTTGCTTGCAAATTGTTTCCGTTGATTTTAACAAAAAAGGACGATGGCGCCACCCGTTCAGAAAGCAATGGCAAACTACTGAACGTATAAGTGGTGCCTAGAAAATCAACGACTTGTTACTGTGGTTGATGGCTACGTCCTTTGGGATATGCCACGATTTTCATTTTCAATCAATACACGTTACACATTATTTTTGGTGGGGCCCGGCCCTACAGGCCCTTAATGACGAGCCACCACTGAAGGAAACACTTTGAAATAATGATGGTCGTTATGATGGTGTACACGTCACCTATAGGGTACCGTCTGCTCATAGAAATAAGACTTAGTACTTATTACTTAATGTATTTCATGGTATGTTTTTTTGTGTTCGTTCTTGTCAACCAAGTTAATCACACTTTATAATCTGTTAGTTTGCTCCGAGAACGCGAATACGTGGTTACGATTTACTTTGGCAACGAGAATTCTTCTTCTTTTTCTTCCACTTCATATCGACCACTTGTTAACCACTCTGTGTGATTTGTATGTGATCTGAGCATAAGAGCGATTGTACGTTGTGCCAGTTATCCGCCTACAAGTAGGCCAGTACATCCGATTTCTGCTACGCTTTTTATTTACTAGAGTAGCTTCCCTAGACCCCTACATCAGTTCCCTCTTGAGACAGGCCTTGTAGGTCGCAGGGTACTATTTTTGCTTCCCTTATGGGTCCCGGCACCACCCAGGCGGCCACACGTACGTTGCTACGACTACGTTGCTGTGAATACGTGATTGCATTCCTGCTGGACATATAAGGGCATGTACGCTAGGTACATCCGAATTGTGGTCAATGTCCTGATATGAAGATTCAATATCTCTGTACTTTATTCAGGACAAGAAATATAGTTGGGACAGAAACTTGATTGAATTACATTGAGAAACACAACTAATGAAGTGATTCAGCCTCTTAATAAAAATGTAACCAGTCTCCATAGTATAGTCTTCTACAACAAAACACCAGGAAAGAAAACGAGAGAGAGAGATCACGAAAACTATGGTTAGATAGCAAAGCAAAGTTCAATGAAAAGGTCAAAAATAGCTATCACCCAAGAGCCATTAGAGCAGCGCAAGACAAAAACAGAAAGCCACGACATTGGGCAACAATCTGGTAGCAGTATGAAGACAAAAGAAATGAAGAAGTTTCTTCAAGAACGTATTATGCCCGCCTGCCCAGCGTGTTTGTAGCGCGTTGGACTGCGGGTGACAAGCCCTCTGTGAGTGCATATTCAATTCCGCTGGCTGGCAGGAAAAGCCACAGATTCCCAAGATTTACAGTGTTCGTGGCACCGAACCGAAGGGTTACATTGTCCATGGCACCGAGCCGAAGAGCTGGAAAGCTCAAGTGCTTCTGGATCGGGGAAAAAGAACGTATTATGCAGAAATGTTATCACTAAATCTGCCTGGAGTCACGAAAGCGAAGTTGATAACTCTATGAGTTTTTTGGTTTTTCTGATCCAGAAGCACTTGAGCTGAAAGCTCTTCGGCTCGGTGTCATGGACATCGTAACCCTTCGGCTCGGTGCCACGAACACCGTAAATCTGGGGAACCTGTAGCTTTTCTGCCAGTCAACGGAGTTGAACCCGCACTTACAGAGGACTAGTCACCCGTAGTCCAACGCGCTACGAACACGCTGGGCACGTGGACAACTCTATGAGTTAATAACCGTTTGCCGTAGATATCCCTGGGTTTGAGACCATCTTGGCTTCTGATTCTCAATATGAATACGAGACTACAGGAGATTCTGATCTTTAACATAGAGATCTAAATTACAACTACCGTTGAAGTGAAAGTAAAGTTCGCCTTAGTGGCAATGTGCACTAGTGATAAGGAAAGCAGATCTTCAAGCAAAATTAAATCAGATACGCCAAATTATACGCCATGACTATACCTTAATTCGTAGCAGGATATTATAATAAAAAAACTACCCGATTCTATTGTTAATAAATACTTTTTTATTCATTTATGTTTGCAATTTTATCCCAAGTTTTTCTAGAATGTCATTCTTCCTTTAGGAATCTTCTATGCGGGCGTCTGTAGCTTAAGCGTTAGTGAACTCGATTCAAAAACCAAGCACACCTGGTTCAAACTCCACGGCAGGCAGTTTGGATGCAAATTCGTTTCCGTGAGATTTTTACGAAGGGTAAATGTTCCACCTGACGTTGTCTTGTTCTATCCCAGAGTTCCCTGTTTGTAGTCATGTCATACCATCGCAGATGGAGTATCCTGCTCAGGCCTCTATTGGTGAATGTCTGTAACTTGTTGGTATTCCCCTTAATTGTTCTCCATGTCTCCGCTCCATATAGAAGGACAGCTTTGACAGTTGAGTATTTTCGTGTTGTCTACTTACTATTTAAACCAATGAAAGTGCGGATAGGCTTGCAGGTATGGCTGCTGTCCAAAGCGGGCGAGCAATGGACCAGGCTGACATTATCAATTCCTTAAGGGAGAGAGGGCGTGTACATGATTCACGTAATAGCGGCGAATCCACAACACTAACCAGACTGCAAGAACTCCAAGTTAAGTGTGGTGTAGCTCGACAAGAACGCTATGCTGGCAGATAAAGGAGAATTGTAAACCAACAAAGAACCGGTGTCGTTAGTCGCCACACGCTGATGGACATACTGAGGGAGAGATCGGAGCACTTATGGACTAATTTGTTCGACGTGCAGTGATGGTGATCCGACGACTAAACTAAACTAAAACTAAACTATTTAAACCAGTTCTGACTAGTCCTATTATCCCATCTGTTCATCGCCCTTTCCAGCGCCATAATTACACATCATCACAAAAAGACTCGCCCTCTTGACCTATTGTTATTGTCTATCTATCTATTGTCTATTCCCAGGTGGAAGATGTAGTTGGTTGTCCACTCTTGCCGTTAAGCGTAGGGATGGGAGCTTTAATTTGCGTTCTAGGGCTAGATGAGTCGCCCTTGTTGTGTTGTATCCGTGTTTATGTAGTGTGGTCTTGATATTGCCTATCCATCTTTTTCTTGGTCTTCCATTAGCTCTACTACCCGATCTCTTTTTATTGTATGCCGTTATTGGTGGTTGGTTGTATTTCATTCTCATTAAGTGTTCAAACCACTGCATTTGTTATCTTTCGATGTATTCGGTGCATGAAGTTATGCTACTCTGTTTCTGATGTCTTCATTTCGTAGTCTGTCTTTCCTGATGACTCCCACTGCCTTCCTCAAGCATTTCATTTCACATGTGGTGAGCTTTCTGTGATGTGTTGCTGTAAGAGACCAAGTTTGGCACTGGTAACAAAGTGTTGGTAGGAAAATACTTTTATCATCATCTTGACCTATACTACGTAATAATTGATCCTTCTCATTTTCATAAATATATGCCAGATTGAATCCCTTGACGGGGTTACTTTTATCTTCAACACCCTGTAGTTATGGATTCTCTAGTTTTGCTACAACAATAATAGTAAAAGAGAAAGAAAGTCGATAGAGATACACAGAGAACGAGGGACAGTATATGGAGAGGGACTGTAGAAGGAGTGTGTTGGTAAATGGAGAGAGTCGGTATATGGAGACACGGTAGATGGTGAGTCGGTACATGGAGAGTCGATAGCAGGAGAGATTTGGTAGATAGGGAGTCGGTATATGGAGAGAGTCTGAAGATAAAGAGAGTCGGTAAATGGAGAGTCATGCCCGTCTGACCAGCGTGTTCGTAGCGCGTTGGACTACGGGTGACTATCCCTCTGTGTGTGCGGTTCAATTCCGCGGGATGGCAGAAAAAGCCACAGATTCCCCAGATTTACGATTTTCCATGGCCCTGAGCCGAAGAGCTGGAAAGCTCAAGTGCTTCTGGATCGGGAAAAGAAAAAAAAGGAGAGAGAGTCGGTAGATGGAGAGAAATGATAAAAGGAGAGAGTCGGTAGATGGAGAGAATCGATAGATAGAGAGTATCGAAAGATGGATATTCGGTACGGTAAATGTAGAGTCGGTAGATAGAGAGAGTAGGTAGATAGAGAGAGTAGGTAGATAGAGAGAGTAGGTAGATAGAGAGAGTAGGTAGATAGAGAGAGTAGGTAGATAGAGAGAGTAGGTAGATAGAGAGAGTAGGTAGATAGAGATAGGGTAGAGAAGTAGTAGATGAGATAGTCGATAAATAGAGAAAGCTAGAGTGATAGTAGGATACATGAGAGACTCGTTACACTAACATCACAATTCAACAAATGCATCAACTATGTAGTATTCTTATTAACCCTTAGACGCTCGACTATTAAAGATACCTAGAATATCTGCTTTTCTGTTTTGATTACAATTGATGTTACATTTATGTTCCAGTCTCAAGCAAATATATTTTATCATTCGAGCTAAGAACGTGAGAACTAGCTACCTGTTATGTTGCATGTAAGCGTTCTGTAAGTTGGCACAAGATTACAACAGCACAAGAGTTCTGGCATATACGCTCGAGGGCGTCTCGTTATGATGTTTCTTATCGTTTATGATTTTTCTAGTCCATCGTTTGCGTGGGCATAAGATTACAAGATCACACGAATTCTGGCAAGTGCGCTCGAGTCCGTCTCGTCTATGGTGTTTCCTACTGCTTCTAATTTTTTCTAACTCTATCGTTTGCGCAGGCGACCGTTGATATTGAAACATTTGTACATGAATAGTAGTGTTTATTGTGATGTACTTTTGGATGGCATTCGTGTTACATGGTCGAACTATTTGGTTTGTTGTTTCTTAATATCAGTGTGTCTGCTCGTGCTAATTTTTGCTGGTGGGGCCAGACAAATTTTTTTAAAAAAATCATGGTAATGGGATAGGTTATATTTTTATTTATACAATAAAAAATACACGTTACACATTACTGTTGGTGGGGCCCGGACCTACTAGCCCTTAATGACGAGCCGCCACTGCTTAATATACTCTAGCACTTTTGTTGTTCACACCAAGTCTTAAAATAGTTTAGTTTTTGATCTTATTACTCACTGTTGCATGCATATCTTGGTAGTCGTCCCGTGTTAATTTTTGTGAGGCTTTCTGATTGATTTAATCATTCGTTTCCTCTGATGAAACATAACTGGTACATCCGTTGCTCTCCTACAGCACTTTCCTTGAACATTCTATTAGCTGTCTCATTTCCTGTCATTCCAAGTTGAGACGGTAAGCACTGCAATACGATCTTACTCTAGTTGCAACTTTCAGAGAATAATTTTTATTGTAGTGTACTGTTAGATGGTAATCATCAGTGGCGGCTCGTCATTAAGGGCCATTGGGGCCGTTCCCCACCAAAAATAATGTATAATATGTATTTATTATTTTATAAATTAAAATATTGCAACCAAAAACCATGATTTATCAGGGAAAAAATTTCTGGCCCCACCAACAAAAATGATCACGAGCCGCCACTGGTAATCATGTTACATAACCGAACTATTTGGTTTGCTGTTTTTAATATGCTCTTTCGCTAGTGTTTTTCCTACCAAGTCTCGTTGTTTTAATCTATCTCTTTCATTATTTTCTGCAGGTATTGCATTTTTGTTTTTTGCTTGTTCTTCTTCTTCGTACGCTCCATACCGACCACTTGTTAAACCACTCTTTGTGATTTGTATGTGGTCTGAGCCTAAGAGTGATTGTACGTTGTGCCAGTTAAGGGCCTACAAGCACATCCGATTTCTGCTAACTTTTTATTTACTAGGGTAGCTTCCCTAGGCCCATACCTCAGTTACTTCTTACGAATTGCCTTGTAGGTAGCAGTGATACTATTCTTTGCTCCATTGGAGGGCCCCGGCAATACACGGGTGATTTACTTATTCGAATCTACTTTTATTACACTAGTCGTCCTACGTTAATACTGGGCGAGGGGAACTCTTCCTGATTGATTTAATCGTCCTTTTCTTTTGATGATACTATCTGGTACATCCGTTGCTCTCCTGCAACGCCTTCACTGATCGGTCAGATTACTGTCTCGTTGCCTGGTATTCCATAGTGAGACGGCATCAACTGAAATACTATCTTACGCTGGTTGCGACAGTTCCAACAGTAAGGTCGTGCAGATCAGACAATATTTTGGACTGAAGTCCTTGGAATGCGGGTTTAAAAAAAAAATATGTCCAGATTACAGCACATTGTTGGACTTCTTCTGCGTTCTCACTAGATTGGGATTTCGGATTCTTTAATAAAGGCAGCCGTCTGCCTCAGATTATCAGCCACACCATACAGTTTGTCTTGGATGCTGGTGTAAGTGGGCCACCTCTTTCTTCTCAGGTCTGCATACTGGGTGCAGTTCTGTTGGATATGTTCTGTTGTTATACTTGCCAAGCCACAGAGGCACAGGTCGTTGGTTCCTATCTTGAATTTAGTGAACAGGTAGTGTTCCATTCTGTTGTGACCCGTCCGGAGGCGAAGTATGGCTGTCTGGTCCCTTCTGGACAGTTGGTAATATCCATCGTTCGTGTCGTGTTTTGTGTGTTCTTTATCCCATTTTGCTTTGTAGTGCCCTTTGGCGACATTGTTAGTCAAACTTGGTGTTGAACAGTTTCTCAGTTGCATCTTTGATTATATTGACTTCTGATTCTCTTAGTTTATTTATTTAGAATGTCTGGTCAACACAAATTGTGTCTCCAACTGATGCATACGACAGCACTCACAACGTAAATAAAGTTGATTTAATGGGACTATAATAATTACTTCAACACATCAACGAAACAAACTACACACCCACAACTGTTTTGATGATTCTGGATTACTAATCTTATCACACTAATCATATAAAGATCAAAGTCACGCCAAAAAGCGTTGCCAAATTCATTTAATAAAAAAACGCGTTTCCTCCTTCCGTGTCATAAATACGAACTGGTCCAAATCCACACTATTCAATTGCAGATTTACCTATTTCATATGGGAGTATTAATTAGTACACAATAACTGTTTTCTCATGCTCTAAAAATAGTCTTTAAAGTTTACGTGGGTGTTACGTTAGACCTCAGTTATGTTCATAAACTATTCTATTCGGTATTACGTTGACTCGCTAAATATGATGCTCGTCATATGACGCGGTCGTGATGACCACCATTAAAATCCAAGGGAATATAGTTGCATTATGTTTGTCTGTGTGTGTGCGTAGATGACTAGTGAGCCAGATGCAGGCTTTAATGTTCTTTTACAGTAAAGAGAGTTTTAAAGCCGACGAATTGACTTCATTGCACCGGGTTTTATCCCATATGGCTCGGTCCCTCTTCGCATAAATGGCATGCCACCTGCCGAGAGTATTGCACAAAGCACGAACTCCGTAGCTCTGGCAACAATCCTAGGAGTCTCTAGAAAAAATACACGCGTGAACAGAACGCCGCTGTTCGGATTCGAACCCACGACATTCGATTCGCAAGGCGTGGGATTAACCACTTAGCCACAAAGACCCCCGTTATTTTACAATGTGGGCAAGGAATACTTGCGCTTGTGATGAGTTTCACTGCTTTCAAGTTTGACATTTCTGTTCCATCCTTAATCACTAACTTGTTCTGTTTCCCCCATTGCTAAATATACTTCGTGCGTGAATAACGTACAGTTCTAGATTGCCTTCGCTATTTAGTTTTCAAAGTGTGAAACCAGGGCCGTGCCCTTGATATGATACAAAGAGGTGGCCGCATCAGGCAGTACCGTAAGGGGGCGACATAAGCAGTGAAATCAAAATCACAATTAAAGGTTATTTTAAAGAAAAAAACTGTAAGGGGTGGGGGTGGGGGTGGGGGATTTCGAAGACTTGTATCATACTGATAAAATATACTGTACGGCCCTGTGTGAGACTACTTAAATCTGACAGGTGAAAAATTAATTCCAAACCAATTCAGCGAAGATATTCAGCGTAATTTTGTTTTGAATATATGAATATGATGACTTTGATACTTTAACTCATTCGTCCCTCTGAGCTGATATAATGGCTCATTGTGTTTTTTAAATATATCGCAAGGCCAGTATACTGCCTCTGGATGTAACTGATGGTTTGAACATGACGACTGCAAAGGCACATCTGGCCTATGAGAGATATAAATTCCAGAGGACTGTTGGGGTGGCAAAGTTCTGCTCAGGACAAACTATTTTATGATGATGATGAGTGTACTGCCTAATTTAGTATATATTGCAATGTAAATGTGCCCAGCAAATGTAAATGTGCCCAGCAAATGTAAACCTGCCCAGCGGGTTCGTAGCGCGTTGAACGACGGGTGACAAGTTCCCTGTGAGTGCAGGTTCAATTCCGCGGGCTGGCAGAAAAGTCACAGGTTCTCCAGATTTACGATGTTTTATGGCACTGAACCGAAGTGTTACGATGTCCATATCACCGAGCAGAAGAGCTGAAAGCTAAACTTCTGGATCAGGTAAAAAAATGAGCCCAGCAGTAAAACAATAATTACGGAGTTGAATAGGTTATCTAGGGATTGCCAGTAACATCGAAAGAGGGAGGGAAAGCATATATAACTAGTGATGCTGTAAGCTGTAGGGTTTTTTATTAAGATATATTTATTGTTATGCTTTTTACGTTTTTTTTTCTTCAAATCTTCATAACGACTTTATATATTTATAGGCGGATAGACATCAAGTGATGTCCTACCGGCAGCTCCTGCAACCGAACTGATACCAGATGTCGTGCCTGCACTAATCTGGATTCTATCAGCGAGGTCGAGAGGGGGTAGTTGACGCTTGGGCAACTCAACTACTCCATAAAAATCGTCCAGGCATGCGTCACGAAGAGATCACTTCGTGGTCGACTTTGTCGACCAAACCAACACGAACGTTGTGATTCAGCGCAGAACATACTACGTACGCAAGATCTGTGTCTCCTGAGACAGCGCAGAACATACTACGTGACGCAAGATCTATTGTCTCCTGAGACAGCGCAGAACAAACTACGTGACGCAAGATCTATTGTCTCCTGAGACAGCGCAGAACATACTACGTGACGCAAGATCTATTGTCTCCTGAGACAGCGCAGAACATACTACGTGACGCAAGATTATTGTCTCCGAGACACCCAGAACATACTACGACGCAAGATCTATTGTCTCCTGAGACAGCGCAGAACATACTACGTGACGCAAGACCAATTGTCTCCTGAGACAAACAGGCCAATGATGAAGATGATGATGATGATATATATATATATATATCAATCAAGTACCATGCCTGTCGGCGTAGAACCCATGTCTCTTCACAACTTTCTCTCCCTGGTGCAGTTAATTAATTCTGACGTCGATCTTTTGTCGAATCACGATGTGAGACCATTCATCTTCTCCCTCTGTCTTCCACGATCTCTCCTTCCCTGAATATTACCTGTTCTCACCAAATGTTTTAAACTTCATTTTCGAATTAAATACCCGAAGAAACTAGCTTGTCTGATTATTATTCTTTTGATAAGGTTTCTCTTTGTGTGCAGACCTGTTTTAAAAATTATTTCTCTTCTTCGCCGTCTATCAAATTTTCTGCATTCTTCTGTAAAACCACATCTCTGTGGCTTCCAGCGATCTTATTTATTGTGTGTTCATTGTCCATGATTCGTTGCCATATATAAGTATTGGTTCAATATAGAACTGGAGTACACGTTTCCGCAGTATCATTTGTAAATATATATTGTATTTAATGCTTTTGCGTTAGCGATTACTTTTCGTGAAAGTTTTCCACAACCCATGATTTTAATTTTACTTTACAAATAGGATGGACAACATTTTTTTTGCTTCAAGTATACACAATTTTCTCTATCACCCTCGGCAGAAGACAGCCTCATACTTTAAGAATTGATTGATTGATTGATTGATAGGATCATCAATATTACACTTCGGTCAGTAACTATATGTGCACCGATCTCTTTTTTTTACACAGGAAGATCTCAGCTGCAGTACACGAACTCCGTAGCATCGGCGAGGAGCCCCGGTGTAATTTAAAAAATGGTGAAGATATTTTTGTAGAAATTTAATTTGTAATATTTTTCTAATGATATTTACCCGGGCAGCGACTTTCCAGCCTGCTCTTCTCGATGTTGAACTTCCAAGGGTTCTTTTACGTGCTCAAATTGAACACGAGACCTACATTTTATCGTCCGTCTCCGATAGGACTAGAAACGATCTCACCTACACTGAGATCAGGGAAAAAATATATAGATGGCTTCACGAGGGAGCGAACCGTGTACCTTTGGCACGAGAGCCGAGCGCCTAGCCTCTACACCACAAAGACCCTGATTTTAAGGAAATACATATCTATATCTTTTGTGCACCGTTTTGTATGTCAGTACATTCGTTCCACCCTCTACATAACATGAATCTATAGTTATCAAAGGCTGGTCACGCTAAAGGACCTCAGAGATAACAGAGGCGACGAAAGACACTGTTTATGAAGCACACACAAGAGTCTGTGCTAGAAATCACTTCTTCGACCTGAAGCTGTGAGGAAAATCAGGACTGGAGAAGAGAAAAAAAGACAAGGTGTATAGAGAGGCTCGTTTCAGGTGTCTCCTTTTTCGACCTGACGCTGAAAGGCAAAACAGGATTAGAGAATAGATAGATAGATAGATGGATGGATGGATGGATGGATGGATGGATGGATGGATGGATGGATGGATGGATGGATGGATGGATGGATGGATGGATGGATGGATGGATGGATGGATGGATGGATGGATGGATGGATGGATGGATGGATGGATGGATGGATGGATGGATGGATGGATGGATGGATGGATGGATGGATGGATGGATGGATGGATGGATGGATGGATGGATGGATGGATGGATGGATCGATGGATGGATGGATGGATGGATGGATGGATGGATGGATGGATGGATGGATGGATGGATGGATAGATAGATAGATAGATGATAGATGGTAGGTAGGAGGTGATGGTAGGTGGTAGGTAGGTAGGTAGGTGGTAGGTGGGTAGGTGAGGTAGGTGGGTGGTGGTGGGAGGTGGGTGGGTAGGTAGGTGGGTAGGTGGGTGGGTGGGTGGTGGGTGGGTGGGTGGGTGGGTGGTGGGTGGGTGGTGGGTGGGTGGGTGGGTGGTAGGTAGGTAGGTAGGTAGGTGAGGTGGTAGGTAGGTAGATAGATAGATAGATAGATAGATAGATAGATAGATAGATAGATAGATAGATAGATAGATAGATAGATAGATAGATAGATAGATAGATAGATAGATAGATAGATAGATAGATAGATAGATAGATGATAGATAGATAGATAGATAGATAGATAGATAGATAGATAGATAGATAGATATGTAGTAGGGGGTAAGGTAGTTTTCTTTGATGTTATAACAGACACTGATTTCAATTCATATTGCTTTTATTTTGATGTTAACTTTTAGAACGTACAACACGTCCATTCATGTCAAAGGATTTATATCGTCTTCTGTTTACTAATTGTTCCTAGCAACCGTTACTAAATCGTCACTATTTTACTACACAAAAGCGTCATGTCTCGTAGTTATGTGTTGTACTTCTGCATAGAGAGTACAACACATAGTCTCAACTATTAAATAATCTAATTCTACTACACTAACTATCTGGCTAACTGTCCATTCCTCCGCTGCCATCTGGGAACTATGACACCCCTGGAAACCTCGCCATCGTCCCGACGGCGAAATGTCCAGAAAAAAATCGCACAGGTAGTATTCAGTGGGGTGATTAGAGTGGTGAGAGCTGAAAGGGACCAAGTCACCTCACGTGTTAACGTGGCTCCACAACAACTAACTATAACAGCCAACCATGGTCGAAAAGAAAAGAAAATCCTGACGGGATCTCAGGAAGACCCAAGTTGAATGAGCAAATGGGAACGAGTCACCACACGTCGTTGAACGTGACTCATCAACTGGTCATTGGTGACCATGGCTAACAACAACAGTATCCCCTCTGTGCTCTTGTGCTGAAACCAAGTAATAGAAATTAATCAGCATAATTGTAATTGATCTGGAAAATATATGCGCCGTATGTCTACGACGGCGACCCAACAGCATAACACTTGGCCAATGTGAGGTGGCTGTACTGGGACATCCAATCCTCACATGAGGTAGTATTGATTTGATGGCAGCTTACATCTGTATGTCACTAATCACTATGTCTTTCTTGCATGTCAGAGTCTTGTCACATTATCTGAAATCTCAAACAAAAAACAAGTTACAAATCGAAAAAAAGGAAAAACATATATATAACGTTAACTTTTCACGTTATATATCCTCAACGAGGTAATATCAACCAACCCCCAATGCCCAGGGAAAATAATAAACTCCCAAGATTCAACATATGACCAACAATCATGGAACAACTTATACATGATGCCCAATTGCTAACATCATATATTAATATTAACCAACCTCCAATCCCGGGGCATAAATAATTCAAGAATCCAAAATACTCGGATCGACATCATATAATCATATCTAGCAATGAACGGTGAAAAGTTAATGTCTGCCATCAACATCAACCGACCTCAAATATCCCACCATTATAAAATATCAACCTCTAATCACAAATAATCAAATTAATCTTTCCAACATTTGGAATAACATCATAATATCCTTGACAGTAGAACTGTCCAACAACCACATTGGGGTTATTTATTCAATACACCCCTTATAAGAGTGTATTGACAATACACAATTGTCCCAACCCCAAGGAATCACCAAATTCCCAAATAAACCTGGAGCTGTACATCGGAGAACCGCAATAAAGAAGCAAGACAATGGATCATTCCATCTCCACGTACCCAAACAAAAATCCAAATAATCACTCTATTAACTCCAACAGATTGCTTCCGATCCACCATTACAATCCCCAGGATCCCAAAAAACTTAGGCCAGTTGTGGGCAGCTCTCTTGTTCAATGTGGTATCGTAGAAACCACATGAATCATGGTTGTCCTTGACATAATCAATTATCTTTCCCACAGGACTATCCCTGGGGTCAATGATATCACGTGCACCATCCCCAATATGTATGTCCTGAAGTAATTTATTTAAGAAAATGTAGGCCCCAAACATTAAATGAAGTAAACCAGTACCAAACCCTGGCCCGTAGAAAGAAGGAATCAATTCTTTCAAACAATGCTGATAGCAACACAGGGCATCAGCGCCAAGAAATAGTATAAGGAACCCAATCACCACAGTATTCCATCGCAACAGCTTGGTCGTGGAATGGACAGAACACTTCCCCCAAAATGACGCATTGTTTATGTTATTAAGAAACTTCCGTTCAAATTGCACAACTTTTTGCACATCAGAACCAGATCGTACTGAATCTGACGTTGACCAAATTTTAATATTAAAACTAGCATTGCAGTTCATATTTAGCTCATAATCTGAGTTCCGGGATTTGGCATCAGTCCCATACATTTTCGAACTTATTGGTAGTGAGGTGCATTTATTTTCACCACCCCTGTCTACTTGGGGGTTAACACTAGCAGTATGCACGTAGGCACACTCGCTGGATCCCGAAGTTTTTATATCGTCATCGTTGAACTCATCTTTAGGGATCTCAATTACTCGTTTTGTCGTTGAAGTATCACTGGGACAAGATATATTTAGTTGACTATTCTCCTGTTTTAAATTATCTGCAGGATCTCTTCTAAAGATATATTTAGGCCACCTTTCTTTCCTCCGCACTCTCCCAGACTGACCGCTACAGTCAGCACACTTTCTCAATATACACTTCCTACTATTTTTGTCCACTGAAGCTTGTTTAAATTTTTTTGAAGTAATCTGGACTGTTTTGTGATTTCCTCGCCGTTTGACGTTTGATTTAACATTGTTTAGTTTACTGGAGCTTGTTTTAGTAATAATATAACATGTCTTGATTGCATTCACGTTCTTTGACACAACGCATGGTGTACCGTGAGGGTGGAGTACAGGATTTCCATCCTTGCTAAATTTCGATTGCTGAAAATTTACAGAACTGAAATTACCTATCTGTCGGTCGTTGACGTGGGGGACTTTTCAGAGGTGGCGCAGCGCTTGTAGGTTCCGCCATCTGTTTCTCACCTGATCCACTAACGACCTCCTGCATTTCAGCTTCCTCCTGATTATGTCCCATATCGTCAAGCAAGCTGAAATTTACACTATCGATATCCTCATGTATATCCTGCTCTATAATTGTCGCACAGTTGAAAGACGCATTCACCATCTGGATTTCCAGGAATTTTGCTTCCACTATCAAGGGAGAGTCTGTTAAAACATAAGGCTCATTATCGGGCCAATCTAAAATGGATACCAATGTATGGCAGACTTGAGGAGCAACCACTACCACACAGGAAGAAGGTAGTAAGATATTCTGCTCGACACATGATACATCGACGGATGATACCAAGGCAATGGGATCAATATTGGACCACTCCACCAAAGATTCCATTGTATCGCAATCTTTAGAATCAATCTCCTCTACACATGAAAAATGTAGAAATAAATTCGGCTCTGCATCTGAATCTTTAATAACGGAAATCAAATCGTGATTTTCCTCTACCCAGGGAAAATCTAATAAAAAATTAGGCATGGTATTTAGCCCATCAACATCTGAAACACTCAAAATATTATATTGTGTCGTCTGGCGCTTGCCATCTGAAACTGGTAAGGAATTCTGAAGCTCATTCGACCCACCATCATTTACGTCAAGGCAAGTATGTATTTGCTCCTCTTGGCAATTGTCTATTGATAGAGAGGGAATAATGGGAGAGAATTGCTGCTCCTCCCTCGCCTCATATCCAACCACATCGTATGTGTCAATAGACTGGTTGTCATAGCCCATGGGTTGAGCGCCCCGTCTTATGTCTTGGCTGTGGAGAGAAGAACGATCAAAATAGCCCCCAAATTTTCTCCTATGGCGCCTCGTGGAACCCTGTAGGCGATTCTGCGGACGAAAACCATTCTTGACAGAATGAGGTGTGATGGGAGGGGGTCTGGCAGGGTTTGGGCAGCGTATCTCAGAGTGGCGTACCGCCACCTTTGATTCCAGGACGTCCATACGACGATGCATCACAGAAATGGTATGGGCGTCTGACGCGGGAATGGGACTGCGCTCCCATCGTATGGCCGCATCACGACAATGCAGAAATGTGGTGAAGGGCGAACCTGCTACCATAGGTGTCAACATTCCTGCACAGAGCCTGTCGCGCAGGGACGCAATAAACCGATCCCTGAGATTATTGGGATCGAGGGGTACTGACCCTTCCCGGGTCTGAGCTGCAGTCACCTTCGCGAAAAGGCCGGCCAACCGATGAGAGTAGTCGAGGCACGACTCTCCAGCTCCCTGAGAGGACCAATAAAAGGCGGACAGGAGGTCATGGGCCGATCTATTGTCTCCAAACACGCCCAGGAGGCCTGTCAACAGGGACTCTGGGTCCTTCACCGTCATCATTTGTAAGGTAAGTTCCCTACGGACTGAATCGGAGACGTGCTCGAAAAGCGCATTGACCCTATCCTGACCTTCCAGCCCATAGTACGTCCAGTAATGTCGAATGTCCCGCTCAAACTCATCCCCAGAGGGACCATCACGAACCCCAAATGTCCGTGGGGGCCGACATGGAGGACGAGGGACGTTCCATGCAGTAGGATAAGACGGCACTGGAACAGATGAACAGCCATGTACCAAATGAGGTGCCAGTACAGGAGGCAGTACCTCCAACGTCGCATCCTCACCGGCCCTATTTCCTCTAGTTCCACGGTGAGCCATATTAAAGAACAGTCCACCCTAGTACAAGTATCGTTCGTATCCAAAGCAGAAAAGCTGCGATTATATCGACTCAAAGTGTACAAACTGTTATTAAAATATAGTCAACAGCTAACATAGCCCACAAATACGAAAAATTATATCCATAGAACATCAGTAAGAAGGCTATAAATTCATTCGTACATTATATATGGTACATTATACGCAAATACAGTGTCACACACCAGTGAATGTATAGCTGAAAAAAAATCTTTGTGGCAATTACAAAAGGCAAGCAAATGAAAAAGGTATACTTACTCTATAAATAATACATCAAGTACCAAAGTGTGGAATGCTCACATTACACCTCAATTGTCAATCATTGTATAGCGTGATCAAATATGCATAACTTCCCATATACTGGACACAGGAAAAAGTAAAGTCCGTTAATTGAAGCAAAAATGTTATGGTTTCCTTGACCGGGGGGTAAACACGCCGGTCACTTTCCCTGTAGGAAGGACAATAAAATTGAAGACGAGAGCTTTGATTGAAGAGTATAGATGAAATCCTTGACCGGGGGGGTAAACACGCCGGTCACCTTCCCTGTAGGAAGGACAATAAAATTAAGACGAGAGGTATGATTGAAGAGTATAGATGAAATCCTTGACCGGGGGTAAACACGCCGGTCACCTTCCCTGTAGGAAGGACAATAAAATTAAGACGAGAGGTATGATTGAAGAGTATAGATGAAATCCTTGACCGGGGGGTAGACACGCCGGTCACCTTCCCTGTAGGAAGGACAGTAAAATTTAAAATGAGGGCTTTGATTGAAGAGTATAGATGAAATCCTTGACCGGGGGGTAGACACGCCGGTCACCTTCCCTGTAGGAAGGACAGTAAAATTTAAAATGAGGGCTTTGATTGAAGAGTATAGATGAAATCCTTGACCGGGGGTAAACACGCCGGTCACCTTCCCTGTAGGAAGGACAATAAAATTAAGACGAGAGGTATGATTGAAGAGTATAGATGAAATCCTTGACCGGGGGTAAACACGCCGGTCACCTTCCCTGTAGGAAGGACAATAAAATTAAGACGAGAGGTATGATTGAAGAGTATAGATGAAATCCTTGACCGGGGGGTAGACACGCCGGTCACCTTCCCTGTAGGAAGGACAGTAAAATTTAAAATGAGGGCTTTGATTGAAGAGTATAGATGAAATCCTTGACCGGGGGGGTAAACACGCCGGTCACCTTCCCTGACAATAGGGCATAGGGAGCAGAATACTAGGCATACCAAACGAATCTTGTAAACAGATATAAAAATTGACTTACATATGCCGCAGATTCTGGTCCACGAACGTGACTAAACAAGGTGGGCAGTTGTTGTTTTGTTTATTCTTGACACCATTGTAGTAGGGGGTAAGGTAGTTTTCTTGATGTAATACAGACACTGATTTCAATTCATATTGCTTTTATTTTTGATGTTAACTTTTAGAACGTACAACACGTCCATTCATGTCAAAGGATTTATATCGTCTTCTGTTTACTAATTGTTCCTAGCAACCGTTACTAAATCGTCACTATTTTACTACACAAAAGCGTCATGTCTCGTAGTTATGTGTTGTACTTCTGCATAGAGAGTACAACACATAGTCTCAACTATTAAATAATCTAATTCTACTACACTAACTATCTGGCTAACTGTCCATTCCTCCGCTGCCATCTGGGAACTATGACAGATAGATAGATAGATAGATAGATAGATAGATAGATAGATAGATAGATAGATAGATAGATAGATAGATAGATAGATAGATAGATAGATAGATAGATAGATAGATAGATAGATAGATAGATAGATAGATAGATAGATAGATAGATAGATAGATAGATAGATAGATAGATAGATAGATAGATAGATAGATAGATAGATAGATAGATAGATAGATAGATAGATAGATAGATAGATAGATAGATAGATAGATAGATAGATAGATAGATAGATAGATAGATAGATAGATAGATAGATAGATAGATAGATAGATAGATAGATAGATAGATAGATAGATAGATAGATAGATAGATAGATAGATAGATAGATAGATAGATAGATAGATAGATAGATAGATAGATAGATAGATAGATAGATAGATAGATAGATAGATAGATAGATAGATAGATAGATAGATAGATAGATAGATAGATAGATAGATAGATAGATAGATAGATAGATAGATAGATAGATAGATAGATAGATAGATAGATAGATAGATAGATAGATAGATAGATAGATAGATAGATAGATAGATAGATAGATAGATAGATAGATAGATAGATAGATAGATAGATAGATAGATAGATAGATAGATAGATAGATAGATAGATAGATAGATAGATAGATAGATAGATAGATAGATAGATAGATAGATAGATAGATAGATAGATGATAGATAGATGGATAGATAGATAGATAGATAGATAGATAGATAGATAGATAGATGATAGATAGATAGATTTTATGAACAATTTAGACTGAACAAGTCGCCTGTGGTGCCGGGGCTGCAAGAGCAAAAATAGTACCACTGCTACCTAAAAGGCATGTCGTAGAGGCGACTGATGTAGGACCTAGAAAGCTACCTAGTAAATAAAAATCATCGCAGAAATCGGATGTGCTATCCTACTTGTACATAACTGGTACAATCGCTTTTAGGCTCAGATCACATACAAATCAAACAGAGTGGTTAATAATTGGTCGATATGGAGCATTTGAAGAAGAAGACTGAATAAGTACAGAAATGTTTAGTATATAAATTACAAAACAGAATATTCAGCAAATTTCTTACCTGCTTTCCTCGTTCACACTCCATGATTTGAACATACACACTAGCATATACACTTGGCGAGGAAATCACTTCTCACAAGACATTTCTAATACCTTTCGTTGTGCTTCCATGTGCACAGGAGATACACAGAAATGCCGACAGTATGCAACATTTTTGGTCTGGAACTAGACATCTATCTCGTGGCAAGGGCGAGCTGTTGTGTAGGTCACATGCTTAGTCTAGAAGCATGTACTTACGTAATGGAGTCTCACCTCAAGTTCATAAATAATACATGCAGGTCTGTTAATCCAATTCCCCTGTTTATATCTTGTACTATCGTTATACGGGAAGACTGCAGTCAAACTATGTAACAATGGTGAAACGCGTAAAAGTACTGTAGTTTTACAAAATACAAAAACAATACACAACAACGTTTCCACCAAAAGGGATTTATCACGCAAAGGATACAACAAGGGTGAGAATTTTATTCCTTTCAAAGCACTTTTGTTTGTTTGCCCGGGGTACAAAGGCAAAGAGAGAGAGAGAGAGAGAGAGAGAGACAGCACACTACATATAGACTATAGACTATGACAAAAACATCATAACAGCCATAAAATGAAAATATGTGACTAGAAAGGAATAACGAAATAAGTGGCAAAAATACTAGAAGTGAAAAAAGAAGAGAAACAATAAAATCAAATATATATATATATATAACTTATATACATTTAACATATACACATATAGAATATGGAGCATGAAAAGAGGAAGTACTAAGAAGCATAGGAATGTAGAGCGTTGAGTCCATGAGGTTGCAAAGTACCATATAACGAAATAAAACAATTCTCTAGAGCAAATCGATTTCGATAATCAGAGGAGCTTGATCGAAATGCTGTGGCCTGGATTTCGCAAGCTCCTAAATGGTCAGTTCCATTGAAATGAGTGGCTACAAGGGTCACAGAGCATTGACGTATATCATACAAGTGCTGGTCGAAACGGCCACTAAGCATTTTGCCAGTTTAGCCGATATATGCCGTGTCACACCGTTTGTCAGTGATGGCGTAGATTACATTGCGAGACTCGCATGTTAAACCAACTTCAATAACGGCTTTATATCTTGCTAAGTCAGTTATTTAGTCTGTTAATCCAATTAATCTGTATATCTCTTGCTAAACCACATATTTAATTAATCCAATTCTTCCTGTATATGTATATATATATATTGCTAAGCCACATATTTAATTAATCCAATTCACCTGTATATATATATATATATTGCTAAGCCACATATTTAATTAATCCAATTCACCTGTATATATATATATATATATATATATATATATATATATATATATATTGCTAAGCCACATATTTAATTAATCCAATTCACCTGTATATATATATATATATATATTGCTAAGCCACATATCCCATTTGCCACATTTTATTCTGTTGTGGATCTCCATGGTGAAATAGTTAAATCGTTTTCCTGTCGTTCTCAAAGTTATGGATTCGAATTAGGACACTGAGTCACATGCGCAATTTTGTAATGACTTTTATTTTATTCTACAGGACTGTTGCAGGAGCTACAGAGCTCGTACTTGTGCAACACTCTCGGTAGATGGTGTGCTATTTCTTCCGATAGGGACGGAACCAGATTGGGAAAACCGGTGCAATGGAGTCAATCCTTCGCCTCTTATGCAATCTGTGAATCCGATTTCTCTGATTATATCTTACTAAATCACGTAAGACAAGGTTGCGTACTATCCCCGCTGCTATTCATCACGTATATTGACCACATCTGTAAAACAGCTAACACCAGCGAAGAAAACAATCTCGGAGAACTCTTAAATGAATTTCTTTTGCAGACGATCAGGCAATCATATCAACAACAGAAGAACAGCTACAACAACACATCAACAGACTCCAGTTAGCATGTAACGAATACAACATGAGAATAAACATCGACAAAACAGAAGCAATGACATTCGCCAGAGAGGAAAGCTCTACCAATATCTACATCGACAATCACCTACTAAATCAAGTAAAAGATTTCACATACCTGGGAGCATTTTTTCAGCAAATGGAAAAATAACTAATGAAATTCAACACAGTTGCAACAAAGCAAATCAAATGATTGGGCAAATGGCGCCAATTTTAAGATGCAAACACGTCACCATGAACACAAAAAGAGCAATGTTCAACACAATCTTTCTCCCAACATCATGTTACCAGTGCCAAACCTGGACGCTGACAACAAAGGATAGAAGAAAACTAGTCACAACAGAGATGAAGTGTCTACGCAGAATGTAACAAGAAGAGACCGGTTGAGAAATGAAGACATCAGGAAAAAGTGGGTACAACATCAGTACTAGACTTCATCAAGAAACAACAAATTAAATGGTTTGGCCACGTAAGCAGATTACCATCAGACAGTGCACCCCAAAGAGCAATGCTGTTCCGATACAATGGGTATAAAGCAAAAGGTCAGCCACGCAAAAGATGGACCTCAGAGATAACAGAGGCGACGAAAGAGACTATTTACAAAGCGCATACTAGGCCCGTTTTAGAAATCTCTTCCTGACCTGACGCTGTGAGGCATACAGGATTCGAGAAAGAAAGAAAGAAGAAATCACGTAATTAGTCTGTTAAACCGATTCTCTACTAATTAAACAATTTATTACTCCATCATTCCTTGTATGTCTCAACTACCTTTCCTTTCTTTCTTTTTTCTGGCTCATTATTCTTAATCCTTCATCATTGCTACAACTTTTCTCTGAATCAACCTTACTTGTTTTACTACATACTTCCTTCCATCTCTCATCGCTTCTTTTATTCCTTTTGTTAATTTTTGTCCTCTCTACTATTTTTCATCGCTATATCTCTCGGAACTGATAAGAAAACAAAGATCAGAATACTAAGATTATGTATATTCCCAGTGGCAACGTATGGGTGTGAAGCATGGACATTTAATAAAGCAGTGGAAAACATAGATGTGCTTTGAATATAAGTGTTACAGAATAGTTCTTCCTATATCATGGACAGAAGAGAGCAAATAGATCTATCCAGAAAGAACTCAAATTCCAAGAAAACTGGCTGATGATACAAATAAGAAAGAGAAAATTGAGATATTTTGGACATATAAAAAGACATGAAGGGCTGGAGAAGACCATCATGGAAGGAGGCATACCGGCAGAGAGAAGAAGAGGAAGACCACGGAGAAGATGGATTCAGGATGTAACTGATGGTTTGAACATGACAGCTGCAGCGGCAGGGCATCTGGCCTATGAGAGAGAAAACCCGGAGGACTGTTGGGGTGGCAAAGTTCTGCTCAGGACCAGCTATTTGATGATGATGATATCTCTCGCCTAGCTGAATGGATTAGATATCATATAAATTGGGAAGAATACAGGAGAAGTGACGAAATGTGAGAAATGTCTGGTCAACCATCAGAAACAACTGTTGTAAAAGAGATGATGGAGATATGTTATGCGTACACGGAAGAAATGATCAAAAAATCACAAAGCAGATATTAACATGAGAAACAAAGGGTTTAAGAAAAATATTTTAAGCTAGGAAAACCCTGAAAAAAACTTTACTGAGAAATTCGAGAAATATACGATGTAATTTCATTAGAAGACATTGCACGAGTTATTCAGGATTGAGCGGAATGGAGAAATTAATTGCAGGTCATATTTAACGTATAACGATACGAAATGAATGCAATGTTTTGTTTGAGAAGATTTAATTTTTGTCTTGCAACACTTGTTTAACAAATGCAGTGGTTTGGACATTTAATGTGAATGGAATACAACTAACCACCAATAACAGCATATAATAAAATGAGATAATGTACTAGAGCCAAGGGAAATCCAAGAAAGCGATGGACAGACAATTTCGAGACTCCACTAAATAAACACGGATATAACACCCCTAGGTCGACTCAGTGAGCGGCTTAGCCAAGCGAGTGAGCCGATCACAACTCAAGCGTACCTGGTTCAAACCCAAGGTGAGCAAATTTGGAAACAAATCTTCCGTGGGATTTTACAAAGGTACAAAAACTCACCGTTCAGAAAGCAATGACAAACTACAGAACGTATAAGTGTATAAGTGGTGCCTAGAAAATCAACGACTCGTTTACTGTGGTTGATGGCTACGTCCTTTCGATATGCCACGATTATTATTATTACTTTAGGTCGGCTCATCTAGCCCTGAAACAATTAAGCTCCCCCCCTACCCTAAGGCAAGAGAAACCAATTCATCACCCACCTGGTGAAAGTGATTAAAGACAATAAAACACTGTTTAAGGCTAGTGATTTACATCATCTAGCTCAATGTTCTCCTAGTTACAAAACATGATTTCCAACACGCACACACCCACCCGAAGACAATTAGTCACGACAGAGATGAAGTGTCTACGCAGAATGCTGGGAGTAACAGAAAAGACGCCTTAGAAATGAAGACATTAGAAAAAGTTGATACAACATCAGTACTGAACTTCATCAAGAATCAACAAATTAAATGATTCGGTCACGTAAGCAGATTACCAACAGACATTGCGCCTCAAAGAGCAATGTTACTTCGATATAGTGGTAATAAAGCAAAAGGAGGTTCACGTAAAAGGTGGACCTTAGAGATAAAAGAGGCGACGAAAAACACTGTTTAAGAAGCTCACTCAAAAACACTGTTTATAAAGCTCACACACAAACCTGTTGTAGTAATATCTTCTAATCCTGACACTGTGAGACAAAACATGATTAGACTGAAGTAGAAGACAGACACAAACAGACATATACGTTCAAATACGTACACATACGTTCACACACACACATACACATAATATATATATATATAGTGGTATGGAGAAATTACTTGCATGCCCTTGGTAACGTATAACGGTACGAGAGGAATTATTATTGTTATGTACTTTATATATATATATATATATATATATATATATATAAATTATATATATATATATATAATTATATAAATAATTATATAATTATATAAATACATATATTTATATATATATAAAAAGTGAAAATTATATATATTATAATATATATATATATATATAATTTTCACTTTTATTTGTGTGTTTAAAATGTAAGTTTATTGTTAAGTATTAGAATTAAAGACAGAAGCCTGATTATTAGCGAATATGAAGATCAAAGGGACAAGAGCATTTAAGCACTTGTGCATGAACTTCAATGGATCCATCATAAAAATACGTGTTTCTCACAAGTCTAGAATACAATCAGGTAAAAAGGTATACCTTGCCCTACAACATCTGTTAAATTCAAGTGTCTGTCCCGTAACACCACGATCACCATTTACAAAAACGTAACAAGATCAATTGTTTTAAATGGATTCAAAATCTGGAGCAGTATAAAACAAGAGAAGACATTATTACAGACCTATGAAAACAGGCCTCAAGGTGAAAATGTGTGCACAACAAGGATGAAAATAGTGTAGAATAGGAAATGAGAAATGATAAGAAGTCTTTCAAATTAAACTTCCATCCCCGAGAAAGGAGCTCAGCAAGATTTCTACCAACAAGAGAGTTACACTGCAGTGGGTACATTCCCACTGGGAAGTGATAAGTAATGAGAAGACAGTCAAACTTGCAAAAAAAGGAAGCACAATGTGAACAAGTAGAAAACGAAATAACTTACTTTGATAAAAAAAAAACGAGCTATCGTGGACTTCAGAAAAGAATCTAAACTATCCAAAGATGACTACCACACACTCGACAGACAGGATAGGGCATAACATAATGAACAAATACCTACACAGGCTACAATTGTCCCCATCCTCTCTGTGTCCCTATGGCACCACTGATCAAAGCACAGAACATGTCCTGCAAGCTGCCCCTTGTATGTCCTACCTAGAAAGGAATGATGGCTCTACAACTCAACACTACATTCTTCTCTTCTCACGATCACATTTAGACTGCTGTACCAGATTTCCCATAAATCTCATTCATGTGGAAATCTGATTCATGCAGCTTTAGCATGGATGTGTTTCGTCACATCTTCAGCACCATTTGTAGCTCTTGTGCTTATCCTTTGGCGATGTGTCCGATTTCAGCCAGCGTTTACTGGGTTCGATCTCCGTTAGCCTTTGGCTGTCCCCAGTCGACCTGCAAGGCAGCAGGTTAACACTACATTTAAAACGACATGGCACCAGAGATGAGCTCCAGACAACAACAGTCGACTTCACAAGAACGCGTCTAACGATATAATCATCATAATAGAGATCGCAAAGAAGAAGGAGAAACAGTAAAGATATTTATAATTTGTAAAAATCACCATTAATTACCATATTCATGAAGGTTTAATAGAGTACAATGAGTGGTCTCTGTGACGTAGAAGTGCTTGTTTCTCGTGCCAAAGGTAAAAGGTTCGATTTCTCGTGGAGCCATCTGAATATTTTTCAAGAGATCCCTGTAAGTGAGATCGAGTTCCTAGTCCTATCGGAGACGGACGATAAAACTTAGGTCCCGTGTTCAAGTTAAGCACGCAAAAGAACCATCGGCAGTTCGAAATCGTGAAGAGCTGGATGGAAAGTCTCTGTCCAGACAAAATTCATAAGAAAAGATTACAAACAAAATTTCTACAAAAATATCTTCACCATCTTCAAAATTACATCGGGGACCTTTGTCAGTGCTGCGGAGTATGTGTACTGCAGCTAAGATCTTCCTGAGTAATAAAGAGATTGGAGCACACATGGTTACTCATCGAAGTGCAATGATGATGGTCATATCAATCAATCAATTAGAGTACAATGGCTAGAGCATATTGAGAAAAAAAATGACAGAAAACAAAGAACCTAAAATTGCATATACATAAAAGGATAAAGAGAAAGAGACCGCGAGACTTACCAAGTAAACAACGCAGAGACAACATTGAAGTAGACCAAGACGTAGAGAAGTAAACCAAATTGGGAAGATAAGTATAAGAACATAGATGTTATGTTATGTTATGTTATGCGATCGAGGTCATGCACATTAGGCATTTCCATTCGTTCTCTGTCCTCCGATGTTGCAGCAGCCATCCTAACGTCCAGTACCCATGAGAAGTTGATTAGTATACCTTCTCTCTCTCTACCACGAAGACGACACTGTCTGGCATGTCCAAAACTTAACTCCCAATTATTGCACTCGTTCCAGTTTATGAGACTCGTCCATATCACATAAACCAGAGCGCAATGGCGGCTCGTGATCATTTTTGTTGATGAAGCCAGACTTTTTTTCCCGGGTAAATCATGGTTTTTGGTTGCTATATTTTAATTTATAAAATAATAAATACACGTTATACATTATTTCTGGTGGGACCCCTAATGACGAGCCGCCCCTGCAAGAGCGTATCGCATTGATAACATCGGATCTGTCCATACTTCTGCCAACTTGAGTCGAGGCATTGTTTGCAAGAAAGTCAGCACCTCTCGTTACTCTGCACTAAGAACAGAGATGAATGTAGTTGGGCGATGCCTGCAGTAATGAACCTCAAAGAATCGAACAGCTAAACCACCCGTGTGGTGCTGGGACCAGCAATGGAAGCAAATAATAGTACCACTGCAACCTAAAGACATGTCATAAGAGGCGACTGATGTAGGACCTAGGGAGCTACCCTAGTAAATAAAAAGTGTCACAGAAATTGGATGTGCTGTAGGCGCATAACTGGAACAACACATAATCGCTTTTAGACTCAGATCACATACAAATCACACAGGGTGGTTAACAAGTGGTCGATAATGAGCGTAAGAAGAAGAAGAAGAAGAAGAAGAAGAGCTAAACAAGAAGAAATCTGATGATTAATAATCCTCAACTTTTTATTTTTTAGATCAGTTTGTTAAACTGATTTCAGCACTAGACCATTCACCATTCGTTCACTACATTCCACGGCTGTCATACCAATTTCTACGCCTTTACTCATTGTGCTTTCTTCTTCTCTTTGTGATGTTATGTAAAAGCAGGTTCCAAGGGTGGGAAGAGTCTGCGAGTTATGCATAAAGTGAGGTACTCATAGCTTAACCTGGTGCAGGATGCCAAAGTAAACACAATACTGCAAATATAATTGTACTGCATTCAATATATTATATAGTTCGTGTTATACCATTATATTCCCGTAGATTTTGGGTGATGAGAATCCATGGACTGTAAAATGATTAATGATTAATGTTGAGGTATTGAATGAGATCAAGACACAGAGAATGCTTATCTCATCAATATAATAAAAAGGCAGTCATCATTTTTCAGGCTTGTGATGAGGAGGGAAGGTTTAAAACACATTGTTACAAACGGTAAAATCGAGGGTAGACGAGACAGAGGAAGACAGCGAGAGAAAATTTTGGATAGCCTGACTACATGGCACGATAGAGCGTCAACATCTGAGTTGATAGCAAACACCAACCACAGATATTTGTGGAGAAGCCAACCGGCACGGCACCTGATGATGATATTATGGGTGTGAAGCATAGACATTTAATAAGGCAGTGGAAAGACATTTATGTGCTTTTGAATATAAGTGTTACAAAAAAGTCCTTCGCATATCTTGGACAGAGAAGAGAACAAATAAATCTATCCAGAAAGAACTCAAAATCAAAGAAAACTGGCTGATGCTACAAATAAGAAAGAGAAAATTGAGGTGTTTTGGACATATAAAAAGACATGAAGGGCTGAGAAGACCATCATGGAAGGAGGCAAACCGGCAAAGAGAAGAAGAGGAAGACCACGGAGAAGATGGATTTAGGATGTAGCTGATGGGTTGAACATGACGGCACAGAAGCGGAACATCTGGCCTATGAGAGAGAGAAATTCAGAAGGACTGTTGGGATGACAAAGTTCTGCTCAGAACAAACTATTTGATGATGATACTACAAAGAGAAACGTACTTTCTCCAGTTTTTGTTAAACCGCACTTAGAAACGTACTGCATTCAATACCTTCAACAGCTCTTGCTAAACAGTTCTTGCTAAACAGTTCTTGCTAAACAGCTCTTGCTAAACAACTTTTGCTAAACAGCTCTAGCTAAACAGCTTTTGCTAAACAGCTCTAGCTAAACAGCTTTGCAAACAGCTCTTGCTAAACAGCTCTAGCTAAACAGCTCTTATGGTACTACTGCATTGTTCTTCTTCTTCAAATGCTCCATATCGACCACTTTTTAACCATTCTTTGTGATTTGTATGTGATCCGAGCCTAAGAACGATTGTACGTTGTGCCGATTATGCACTTACAAATACATCCGACTTCTGCGACGCTTTTCATTTACTAGGGTAGCTTCCTAGGACCTACCTCAATCGCCTCTTACGACATGCTTTGTAGGTCCCAGTGGTACTATTCTTTGCTTCCCTTGTGGGCCCTGGCAATACACGGGGAGTTACAGCATTCAATGCCTTCAGCAGTTCTTATTGTACCACACAGAGAAGGGAGACTGCATTCATTAGCTTCTTCATGTCTTATTGTACCACACAGAGAAAGGAGACTGCATTCAATACCTTCTTCAGGTCTTATTGTACCACACAGAGAAGGGAGACTGCATTGAATAGCTTATTCCGGTCTTATTGTACCATACAGAGAAGGGAGACTGCATTCAATAGCTTCTTCAGGTCTTATTGTACCACACAGAGAAAGGAGACTGCATTCAATAGCTTATTCGGTCTATTGACCACACAGAGAAGGAGACTGCATTCAATACCTTCTGTAGTTACTGTTATACAGCACAAAGAGAAAAGTAGTATGTATGTTATACAGCACAAAGAGAAATGTAATATATGTTATACAGCACAAAGAGAAATGTATATAAGTTGTGTAGCCCAAAGAGAAAAGCAAATCTTGCAAATCTTTCAAAACTGTCTGTAGTTCTGTTTATGCTAAAATTAGATAAGTAATGCATTTAGTACCTTCTGCAGTTGTTAATTTGTGCTTTTTCAGTGGCGGCTCGTGATCATTTTTGTTGGTGGGGTCCGACATTTTTTCCCGGATAAATCATGGTTTTGGTTGCTATATTTTAATTTATAAAATAATAAATACATGTTATACGTTTTTTTCGTGGAGCACGGCCCCACTGGCCTTAATGACAAGCCGCCACTGTACTGTTTATGTAAACCACCGATTATCTGGGAGTAAAACTTGTATTTCCGTCCCTGCATATCAAAAACAATGTTAGATAAATAATAACAATTGCTGTTTTCGTACAATAGTCTCAACACAAGGTCGCAAACTCTTTTCTTGAATCGAGATCACCTCGCAATTATTTGTGCTCATGATTTAAAAGCAAGGCAATAAAAGCAATTAATTTGGGTCCAGAAAAGACAGCATCACCAACATCAGCATAAGAAAGAAAGTTGGCACAAAACCTTGCTTGAATTACATAGAGAAACAAAGAATGAAGTGGTTTGGCCACTTAATAAGAATGCATCCAAATTCCACAGTATACAGAGTCTTCTACAACAGAACATCGGGAAAGAAGGCAAGAGGAAGACCACGGAAAAGATGGTTAGATGGCGTAGCAGAATCCTGTGAAAGAGCAAAAATAATCACACAAGCCACCAGAATAGCGCAAGACAAAAACAGAAAACCACGACACTGGGCAACAACCCGGTAGCAGTGACGACAAAAGAAGAAGAAGAATTTGAGTTTTCAGTTGAGCTCCAGGTTTAAGAGCTTTCCCCGACCAAGATCTTACACCACCTTGTGGTGGTCCTTAAAGCAGAATGTAGTCTAGTAAAATGAGTAGGAATCGAATTGGAAATGTGTTAGTTTAGATGGAGATAGGCCCGCCTGCCCAGCGTGTTCGTTGCGCGTTGGACAACGGGTGACAAGCCCCCTGTGAGTGTGATTCAATTCCGCGGGCTAGCAGAAAAACCACAAGTTCTCCAGATTTACGGTGTTCGTGGCACCGAATCGAAGGGTAACGATGTCCATGGCACCGAGCCGAAGATCTGAACGTTCAAGTGCTTAGGTTCGGAAAAAAAAGTGCAGCTACACATATTATGAGACCGTCTTGTTCACCAGACGACCAATAACTAAGTGACCGTCGAGTCCATAAAATGTGTACCGACACAGTTGCATGTGTGTTCGTGACCCTGATCCTGGTCTACGAGTCAGATTTATCTGTTAGTTTCCTTTTTCCCCGTAACGTAAGACCTTTCAAATGGGTCCTGCAGGTCACTGTTGGCTCAATCACCACATGCACAGAATAAAGCCTGCTCAGATTGCACAGTGTGCATGCCAGATAGAAACCAGACTCCAGAGCACATCCTGCAGTCATGTCCATCATACATACCCCAACGAAATGAAACATGGCCTCATGAACAAAGTTTACAGACCAAGCTATGGGGAACTCTCGAAGAACTCCAACTAACATGCAGCTTCATAGAGGCAACCCATCTCATAGTTTAGACGAGCATACGAAACTGCACGCTAAGAAGAAGAAGAAGAAGAAGAAATGAGTACAGAAATCGGAAATTCATGTCTCGTATTCGAGTTCGAGTATTCATTCGAATATACTTATATATATTTATATTTTTGTTGTAACAATTTAAGATTTATTGCAATTTTACACAATTCTATGTGTCCATAGTTATATTGGTCGTGCCAGAATGCTTAGTCTGAGAAAACTCTGATAATGGTTGCCGATTTCATATTTTATCCTGGAAATCAGAGTCACCAACATCAGCATAAGAAAGAAAGTTGGCACAGAACCTTTTGAATTATAATGAGAAAAAGAATGAAGTGGTTTGTTGTTAATAAGAATGCATCCAAACTCCACATTATACAGAGTCTTCTACAACCGAACATAAGGAAAGAAGACGAGAGGAAGACCACGAAAACATTGGGAAGATGGTATAGCAGAATCCTGTCAAAGAGCAAAAATAACAATCACCTAAGCCGCCAGAACAGCGCAAGACAAAAACAGAAAATCACGACACTGGACAACAACACTGTGCGCAGCCAACTGTACGACGCACTGGACAACAACCTGGTAGCAGTGTGACGGCAAAAGAAGAAAATGAGCAATCATTGCTTTGCAAAATTCTAAATCTCGGGTAGATGCCAACAGTTTGACCCATATGTCTCTGAAGTGATTGGATTCTGATTTAACATCTGCCAAAAATATAGCAGTTTGTGGATCAAGCTTGGTGTTAAACATTTTCTCAGTTGTAACCTTTATTGTCTGAATGTCTTACTTTTTGTTTATTTATTTAAAACTGGAGGTTTGCATTGCAACCTAACTAGAATACAAAACACATATGTACCACAACGATTGTTTACACAGTGGTTCATATAGAGCAGCGTTTCCTAAAGTGGACGGTGCCCCCCAGTGGCGCTGAAGGGTTCTAGGGGGCGAGAGTGGGTTCAGAATAATTTGGGTGTTCAGGCGATTAGGGTTCGGTGGCTCCATAAAGAAGAAATTAATAATAAATATTTAAAAAAAAATTATTGTCGTGATTTTGCGATTGAATAATCATTTAAAAAATGAATTCTGCATTTTAATTCATCTTATGCCCGTCGTACATTATCAATTTCTTCATCAATTTTCTATTTACTGCATAATCATTTAAAATTGACCATGTAATACAGATATATATTTATATTTTCTAGTAAAGAGAAAATTGAGCATGTATATATGTAGGAGGGGGCGTTGGCAAACTGTTATAATGTGGAGGGGGCGTAACAAAGTTTATGTTGTGTAAAGTGGGCGGTGGGTCGAAAAAGTTTGGGAATTTATGATATAGAGCAGCGTTTCCCAAAGTGGGCGGTACCGCCCCCCCTGTGGCGCTGAAACCTTCCAGGGGGCGGTAGTGGGTTCAGAAGTATTTTGGTGAGGTTTTTTTGTGATTTCGCGATTGAATAATCATTACAAATTTGAATTCTGCATGACATGATTTGAAACCCAGACCACCAGCCTTGAGAAGGAGTTTCACTAACAACTACGCTACCGCGGCTCTCTAAAGATTGCAATTACTATCCCCATATTTTGGTGGAAGTGAGAGCTGGACATCAAATACAGACAGCAAGAGAAGAATTCAGGTTTTTTTTTTTACATAAATGCTACACAATTAGGCAGCTGATCTTTGACAAAGAACACAAAACAAACGAATGTGTTCGGAATAGAATTACTTTGCCGGATCAGGAGGAAGCACTACCCGCACTTATGAAACGTTATAAACGAGAATGGTGCGGATATGTCAACAAATATGACTCCCTTTCATAAACAATTCAACAGGGGAAAGTTGAGAATGGTAGAAGCAAATGAAAACAAAGAAAAAATATAAGTTGATAACTCAGGGGGTTTTTTCCACACTTATCGACCTCGCAAAAGAAAAGGATCTAAGATGAAATGTTAACGATTCCATCCTAGCACCCCTACTACTATAATGAGCATTGGCGGTTAGTGATCATTTTTATTGGTAGAGAACAAATGCGCTGTCTGTGAAAAATTACCAACAACATGAGAAAAGACAGTTACCAACACCAGCATAAGAAAGAAAGTTGCACAGAACCTTGTTTGAATTACATTGAGAAACAAAGAATAAAGTGGTTTGGCCACTTAATAAGAATGCACCCAAACTCAACAGTATAGAGAGTCTTCTATAACAGAACATCAGGAAAGAGAGAGCAGAGAAGACCACGAAAAAGATGGTTAGATGACTTAGCAGAATCCTGTTATTCTTCTTCCCCCTTCGCCTAGGCATAGGTCAAACCAAGACCTTAAAAGTCCTCCTATCCAAGGCCATCCTTTCCAGATCTCTCCACTCTCTCCCCATTTTCTTGCATAACCTGGAGATCTTCCGGGTTGAAAGATGGTGAATAGGCAGCACGATTTCCTTTCGTATTTCACCGGAAATCGGGCTGCCGACTTAAATCGCAAATCCTGTTAAAGAGCAAAAATAACAACACCCAAGCCATCAGAACAGTGCAAGAAATAAAACCAAGAAAACCACGACACAGTGCAATAGCTCGGCAGCAGTGTGATGACAAAAGAAGAAGAAGTATGAGAGACAGGTGTAGTCCTATATTCCACAGGGAACAAGAAGTATAGTAATTGTGATAGTAACATGTTATACGAATCATATTCTATACATAACATCCATATCGAAAGGCACCATCGTAGAAGAATTACTCTCACATTCGTAGCTCCTCAAACATTCAGTAATTATTCCCAAACTCTGAAAATCAACAAACTCAATCAATTTAAAGCAACCCTCCTTTCTCACTCCAACCCCATTTATTTCTCAATTTATTTTTCACTCAGGGATGCGGTTTCTCTTAGCAACGATACACAGAACAATTTTTAAGTCTGTTTGCATCTATCAAGCGAAGTGTATCCCAGCATGCAGTGTGCAAGATTCTAGAAAAGTTACCTCAAGAACGCAGTTGCTTCAACTTAAAGCAGTTATAAAACTGTGTTCTTTTTCGACAGCATTAACGCTTGCTTGCGTGTTTGAGTTTGTGTTGGTGTGCGCACATCTGTGAGTGTGTAGTTGGCACGTGCAAAAAATCTTGGGAGAAAATCTATCAGTTCTGTATTTTAAGTTCACGTGATTGCTGACGAAGTATAGTTTTGTTTTGTTTCGTTAAGCAACTTTCTTGGTTATTTTTTTTTAATGCTTTTATTTTGTTTCGTTACGAATCTAAATCCAAGATCAAGTGAAAATTTAGGAATAGAAGTTATAGCAAAACTTTTGAAACGGCATATTTGACAGTGGACGCATTCCAAACTGCTTACTTAAATCCATATTTACTGCCTTCTGTGTGACAAACTACTGAAGTTCTTCGGTCTCTTGACGACCTACTGTTGAATGAGGACACTAAAATAGACGTTGAATTAATAGAGCGATTTAGGGAGATTGATATTACCAGTATCAAACATAGCCAATAACAGCAGTTAATGAACGGAAAATCATAACGACAGAGATGAGGTGTCTTAGAAGAGCTGTAGGTGTGAGAATAAGAGACAAAATTAGAAATGAAGAGATTAGAAGAAGACTGGATGTGAAACCAGTCATGCAATTCATAAAAGAACAAACAAAATGGTTTGGACACCTGACAAGAATGCCCTGGTATCGCCTACAACAGAGAGCCACACATAAAAATATAACGAGCACAAAGCAAGAGGAAGACCACGCAAAAGATGGAGCAGCAGCATCAAGAACAGCCTTACGAAGATGAATATCAGCTTATAAAGTGCCTTAAAACAAGCACACACAAGATCACTACATCCCCCTCCCTCTATAAAGAAGTAAATGGTGGAAGAGAAGAAGAATGACTTTGTACAAATAGAGCTGGCTTCCTGAGGGACAGAGAGAGAGAGAGAGTGATAAGTGTGTTTAACCAGCAAGCCTCAGAATCCATCAGCATGCATACCCTTCGAAATCTGTTGGGAGAGACTGAGCACCTATGGGTCTACACGGAGTGCAGTGACGTCAGTTCATCAACCAATAACCGTAACGTATAAGTGGTGCCTAGAAAATCATAGACTCGTTTACTTTGCTTGAATACGACTACCAGTCTTCTTCTTCTTCTTCTTTGCGTTCGTTCTTTACCATCAATTTTAATCACTGTTTGTAATATGTTTGAACTTTGTCAAGAACGTGTATACGTTGAAAATGCGATTACCAGTAAAGGATAAGCCACGATTTCCATTTTCATTTCCAACAGCAAGAAACCAAGAGCAGTTAAATATTTGTTTTTTGTTGTTTGTGTTTGTTCTTACCAACCAAGTTAATTAAGCTTTGAGATCTGTGTTGTTTGCGCCGAGAACTTGAGTACGCTGCAAACGTTAGGGACTAACGTTAAATGGGATTATAACTTCCTGATATCGATGTTTCAATATTGTTATATTCTGTTAATTGTTATGTTCTGTTAATTGTTATGTTCTGTTAATTGTTATGTTCTGTTAATTGTTATATTCTGTTAATTGTTATATTCTGTTAATTGTTATATTTTGTTAATTGTTATATTCTGTTAATTGTTATATTCTGTTAATTGTTATATTCTGTTAGTTGTTATATTCTGTTAATTGTTATGTTCTGTGAATTGTTATATTCTGTTAATTGTTATATTCTGTTAATTGTTATATTCTGTTAGTTGTTATATTCTGTTAATTGTTATATTCTGTTAATTGTTATATTCTGTTAGTTGTTATATTCTGTTAATTGTTATGTTCTGTTAACTGTTATATTCTGTTAACTGTTATATTCTGTTAACTGTTATATTCTGTTAATTGTTATATTCTGTTAATTGTTATATCTTTCGAATCGAAACTGCATGTGAAATGCGCTGCCTGCGACACGTTACCAACAACACCAGAAAAGACAGTCACCAATATCAGCATAAGAAAGAAAGTTGGCACAGAACCTTGCTTAAATTACACTGAGAAACAAAGAATGAAGTGGTTTGGCCACTTAATAAGAATGCACCCAAACTCCACATTATACAGAGTCTTCTACAACAGAACATCAGGAAAGAAGGCAAGAGGAAGACCACGAAAAGATGGTTGGATGGTGTAACAGAATCCTATCAAAAGCAAAAATAACAATCACCCAAGCCACCAGAACAGCACAAGACAAAAACAGAAAATCACGACACTGTGCAACAACCTGGTAGCAGTGTGACGATAAAAGAAGAAGAATCGAAATCCATAAGAGTTTTAACTCTTTAAAGAAAAATAAGTTTTTAAATTGGTTTTGAAACACCCTACCCTCTAAGAAATTAACGTGTTTTCATAGGAAATGTCTAGAATTGAAATGAAAATCGTAGCATATCCTAAAGGACGTAGCCATCAACCACAGTAAACGAGTCGTTGAGTTTCTAGGCACCACTTATACGTTCAGTGGTTTCCCATTGCTATCTGAACAGTGAGGTCTATTTTTACCTTTTGTGAAAATCCTACGGGAAAAGAATTTGTTTCAAACATGCCCACCTTGGGGTTTGAACCAGGTGCGCTTGGGTTCGTGATCAAGCTCACTACCGCTTGAGCTAGAGACGCTCACAGTCTAGAATTACGTTTGTTTGATACATATAGTTAATAATCTATCTACATACAATATGTAGAGCATGTTTAAATTTCCGATTTCAAAGATTCTGTAACAAAAAACTGCACTGTGATGAACACCATAGGGTAAACAAAAATGGGGAAGATCAAAACGACCTGGATAAAACATTAGAAAAAGAACTGGCGAAACATGTAAAAAACATAAACAATCTCTCTTTCTCGCGCGACCACCGCTTAGACTGATGTACCAGATTTCCAAATAAATTCTGCTGTTGTTTTAAGGAATCCGTCTCTCTTACAGCTTCTCATTTAGCTCGGTATTTTCCCACCAAGTGTCGTTTATTAAAATTTTTTGGAATAACAATACATAGCAACGTTTCGACCAAAGGCCTTTATCAAGCAAAGGAAACACGAGAGGTGAAGAATCTCACTTCTCGCACAACACGTAGAGTCAAACAACAAGTTGTGTGAGATGTGAAATTCTTCACCTCTCTTCTATCTTTTCTTGATAAAGGCCTTTAATCGAAACGTTGCTGTGTATTTTTTGTCAGTGGCGGCTCGTAATCATTTTTGTTGGTGGGGCCAGACACAAATTTTCGGAAAAATCATGGTTTGGGGTTGATATGTTTTAATTTATAAAATAATAAATACACGTTACAGATTATTGTTGGTGGGGCCCGGCTCCAGTGACCCTTAATGACGAGCCGCCACTGGTTTTTGTTTTTCTATTTTGTAAAACTACAGTACTTTGTTTTTACGTGTTTCGCCATTGCTACGTAGCTTTACTGCAGTTTTCCTCTTTATCTATAGAACAAGAACGGGGGTAAACAATTCACAGCTGGAACACAACACAACAGCCAAGAACAGATAAGAAATCATGCATTTGTTACTGTCTGAGCGCCAGGGGCGTAGAAAAGGAAGTACAAGGTCCATCGTGATAACAATACCATGTTGATATAATCAAGACGATAACAACTTGAAGGAACTGCAGGCATCACTACACCAAGTATGCAACATCTTCTCTAGAGTGGTAATACAGTGGATACCATCTCACTGCGGAATACCTGGCAATGAGACTGCAGACATATTGGCAAAAGCAGGAAGCAGGCTACCACAGACACCAGTATGACATATGAGGAAGCAAAAGTACCGATAAAAATGGCCTACAAGAACAAATGGCTGAGAGATCACCCAGGGCATGAAAAGGACGATGCTTACCACCAACTAAGTAGAGAGGAACAGGTTGTCATTTTTCGTCTACGAACAGGGCACAATAGACTGAGGTACCTTCTGTTTAACAAGTATAAAATAGGCCCATCTGACATATGTACATGTGGCACCAGCAAGATGACAGAGACACACATACTGCAAGAATGTCCAACGTACATGGAACAGAGAGAAAATACATGGCCAATCCCCATATCAGTCCAAGACAAGCTATACGGAGATGTACATAGACTCCAGTTGACCACTAACTACTTTAAAAATATACAAATCGATGTCAGTCCAAGACAAGCTATACGGAGATGTACATAGACTCCAGTTGACCACTAACTACTTTAAAGTATACAAATCGATGTCTGAAAACGTTGGAAGAAGAAGAAGATATAATCAAGTATGCTCTAGTTTTTCAATCTGTTGCAATTATATGAATTGTGTGTTATCAAAGGGGAGAGTCAAGAAAAGAAGAAGTAAAGAAGAATAGAAGAAGACGAAAAAAAGAAAGAAGAAAAAAAATAAAAAGAAGAAAAAGAAAAGAAGAAGAAAAAGAAAAAGAAGAAAGAAGATGAAGAAGAAGAAAAAAGAAGAAAAAGAAAAGAAGAAAGAAAAAGAAAAAAAACGAAATAAGAAGAAAAAGAAAAGAAGAAGAAAAGAAGTGATCGAAAAGATAGCAATAACCTCCTGCACGGGTAGGACTAACACAAAATGGATAAAAGCCCCTCTGGGCTACCAGCGGAACCGCTACTTAGCTAAATAAAAGTTGTGTCATCAGAACACTTGCACCGTAGCTCCAGAAACAATTTCGAATTGATCATCATCATCTAGCCTGCCATTGTCTTAACTTGCTTCAATGACAGCATCTCTAAATGCCTACCTGTACTGCCTGATGTGTCTGCATCTACCAGTCATACTCAGATCTTCTTCCAGCCTTTGCACCGATAATTTTCTTGGTCTTCCTTTTTCTCTGTCTGCTCTACATCTTGCCCTCCAGAACAATCGTCTTGAGAGGATCGTGTCGTTTTATATATCAAAATTATTCTTTATCAATCATTGCTTTACAATTTTACAATCTTGTAAAATGGATTTCGAAGCAGCCTTCTTCTTCTTTGCGTTCGGTTTCGTAAGCTCGTCTAAACCATGAGATGGGTTGCCTCCATGAAGCTATTACCGATATAGGGAAAGACTACAGTAAAACTATGAAGCAATGGCGAAACAAGTAAAAACAAAGTACTGTAGTTTTACAAAATACAAAAACAATAACAATACATATCAACATTGAAGCTGCATGTCAGTTGGAGTTCCTCAAGAGTTCCACATAGCTTGCTCTGTAAGCTTCGGTCATGTTTCTTTTTGTTGGTGGATGGACATGACTGCAGGATGTGCTCAGAAGGAAGTCGTCATCATCAGGAGCCGTGCCGGCTTGCGTAGGCGATCATGGATCTCCACAAATCTCTGACTCTGGTGTTTAGTATCATCTCAGATCTTGACGATCTTCCGTACCATGAAGTCAGGCTGTCCAAAATTTTCTCTCTCTGTCTTCCTCTGTCTCGTTTCCCTCGACTTTACCAGTTGTCACAAGTGTTCTAACCCTTTCTCATCACATGCCCGAAAAATATGACTGCCTCTTTCTTATATTGGTGATAAGCTTTCTCTTTGTCTTGATCTCATTTAACACCTCCACATTAGTCATTAGTCAGAGAGCCGCTGTAGCGTAGTTGTTAGTGAACTCGCTTCTCAAGGCTGGTGGTTCAGCTCCCGCAATGCGCGTGGAATTTTTCCCGACTACGACGGCTCTCAGGTCGACCCAGCCTCAACTGGATACCAGACATGCTCTGGGAAAGTAAAGGCGGCCGGCGTGATGCTGACCACATCACCATCGTGTGCCGACGGTCAATGAAAAATACAGGCTTAACACTGTGTTGACCTATATACCACGAGGTATGAAAGGGTTCCTTTACTTTTTCCTTTACATTAGTCATTTTAGCAGTCCATTCGATTCTCATCATTCTTCTATAAAGTCACATCTATGTGGCTCTCAGAGATTTTTCGACCTGTTTGTTTATTGTCCATGACTCGAACCCATATGTCAGTATAGGTTCTAGAGAAGCAACCTTACAAATTCGGAAATGTCAACAACCAGTTTCCATCATAGTAACTGGAGAGTTGACTGTAATGGGATGTTTACACTGCCATTCATTCACTGCTACTGCATCTATGATGAGTCCTAAGAACGAAAAGAGAGAGAGAGAGAGACAGTACGGACATAAATAGATTTTTCTAACGACCAGCAATTGCAACCAATGTTCCATAGCAAGTTAAGATGTAGGAAAACGATGTGGCTTGTCAGACGTTATCTTTCTCTCTCTGCTGCTGCCAAAAATACATACTGGATGCTGAATTCTTAAAATAACTAGCCAATTTATGGCCGTGAGTATGTTTTCTCCTTTCTGCACTCATATTAGAAATTAGAAAGTAGGAGTTCAGTTCAGTTATTTAAACACCTGTCTTTAAAGCGATAAATGCTCGCAGCTAGGCCTGATTCGCTTTACATCGCTAACTTTTTACTAACTCGATGTTTACAGAATAGATTATCATCATCATCAAGTGGCGTGTCCGTTCAGGAACTTGGCTCCCACGGCATTAGCCCTGAAAAACTCTTTATTCTGTGCAAGATGACCAGTGTCAGCAGCAGTCCTTATCAGATCGTCAACGGCATCCTGCATCCATCTTCCTCTAAGGCTTTCTCTAATTCTTCTTCCAGGCATCATTCCCTCCAGAATTATCTTCTCTAGGCACTCTTGTCGTAGAATAGACCAGGTTATTATATTTCGCTTATGTACAGAACGCTGCAGACTCAACAGACACTTACATAGACTAGAAATTGGTCCAACAGCTCTTTGCTATTGTCAACAGACGGAAAAGACATCGATGTGTGGTCTGCAAGACTGTCCCACTCCTATATGAGCTGAGACGAAATATTTGACCACACCCAGTTGACCTGAAAACTAAGCTTTGGGGAAACCTGACAGACCTCAAGCTGACTGTTCTTTTTTTTGTATCCACAGGTCAGCACGTGACCAGAGTTCGCTGAAGAAGAAGAATTATAGCGAGGTTATTGTCGAGAGTGTGGAAAGAGCACATTTTGCCACCTCGTGCCTTGGTGTGCCTCTTCATGCTAACTCTGTGTAATAAGCTTTTCTTTCTCCTATTTCGATAGGGATCAACATTCTCCTTCTTTATTCAACTAGGAAATAAGATGCAGTAGCAATGGCAGTAGTAGTGGTGATGGAAATGTTGGTGATAGTAGTGGTGGGGAAAGTAGTGGTTATGAAGGGTGTGTTTGTAATCGCGGTTGTAGTATTAAAAGTAGGGATAGTGGTGGGGGTGGAGGTAGTGGTAATAGTAGAAGTAGTAGCAGTAGTAGTAGCAGCAGCAGTAGTATTAGGAGTAGTAGTAGTAGTAACAGTAGTAGGAGCAGTAGTAGCAGCAGCAGTAGTAGTAGTACACGTTGAAGAGATTTTTGATAAACCTGCAGTATTATTTCGGTTGCCTCCCATCTCTATCACAATAAAGTGAATAATCTGGGTTATTTCCCATTAAACTACACATTCTCGCTCTCAGCTTCTTCTTCTTCAAATGCTCCATATCGATCACTTGTTAAACCACTCTTTGTGATTTGTATGTTGTCTGAGCCTAAGAGCGATTGTACGTTGTGCCAGGTATGTGCCTACAAGCAGGCCAGCGAATTATATTTCTGCGACGATTTTTATTTACTAAGGTAGCTTTCCTATGCCCCTACCTCAGTCGCCTCTCACAACATGCCTTGTAGGTAGCAGTGTTAGTATTCTTTACTTCCTTGCGAGTTCCGGCAACATAATTTGCTCGGTGTCATTAACTCTTACAATACGCGTACTAAAACCCCCTTTTTTATAAGCGATATATTAACAACTGGTTAGAACCATATTGTCAATGAAGTGGCTTTGCGTAAAATGGGAACTAACTTTATGGTCTGTCTGGTGGCGTTTCGTATTCTAAGAGTTAATTTCATCATATTGCTGTCACTTCACTGTCTGATTACTTATTAAACGGCGATCGGTGTAGGGGATCATGTCTCTCCACAACTCCCTCTCTTTCCCTGGTGCATTTAATCAATTCTGACGTCGATCTCTTGTCGAACTACTGTTTGTTGAGTATTGTGATTATTTTGATCTGGTCTGTCTGTTATCATGAGAATGATTTTTGTTGATCTGTGAGAATGACTTTGTGTTGATCTGGTGAGTGTGTGGTTCTAGGTTGTCGCTGCTGTTGGACTCGACTGAGGGCAGATTTGTATTATGGATGACTGGCGTGCTGATTGTAATATATGTAATCTTGATAGTGCCTTTCTTTTCACCTCAAATGTAGTCTTATGTATGTCTCTTTAGTCATGTTTCAAAAGTTCTCCTTCATGTGTCCCACTGCCTCCCTTTATTATGATGCCTATGTCGTTTCCATCGAATGACATGTCTTGATGTCTTTCTGTTCTCATCCTGAAGGCATCACCATTGTCTCAATTGTATCTCTTTATTTATTGCTTCCAGACAATTTAATTCTTGAATTCTGAAATTGCTAGTCTTTTCCTCCCAGAAATACCCAGTAATATGCTTCATGCACCGAATACATCGAAAGACAACACATGCTGTGGTTTTTACATTTAATGAGAATGAAATACAACCAACCACCAATAACAGCCTACAATAAAAAGAGATCGGGTACTAGAGCTAAGGGAAGACCAAGAAAAAGATGGATAGACAATATCAAGACCACACACTTTGGAGATCTCTGTGGCTAAGTGGTTAAGCTCTTTGCCTTGTGAGTCGAAGGTCGTGGGTTCGAGTCCGGACCGCGCCATTCTGTTCACGAGTGCAGTTTTTCCAGAGACCCCTAGGATTATTGCTGGATCTACGGAGTTGTGCTTGTGCAATACTCTCGGCAGGTGCGTGTGCCATTTCTGCTGAGAGGGACCGAGCCGCATGGGGTAAAACCCGGTACAATGAAGTCAATCATTCGGCTTTTAAACCCCTTTAAACCTTTAAGACCACACTACATAAACACGGATATAACACAACAAGGGCAACTCATACGTCCCTAGAATGCAAATTAAAGCTTCCATCCCTACACTTAACGGCAAGAGTGGACAGCCAACTACATCTTCCAAATGGGAATAGACAATAGATAGAATACCCGAGTATTCTTTTAAGAAGTCTTTTCTCGAATGCTCTAACCAGCTTCAAACACAGTGATAGAAACAAAAACATGCATATGACTAGGTTTGTGTTAGAAAGAAAAACCAGATCGAATTGATTTGAAAAAAAAATGTTGATTATGCCCTATAGGTTATTAGCCATGTTGATTTTTGCCTAGGTTGATTATGCCCTATGTTGATTATGCCCATGTTGATTATGCCCTATTAAAAAGGGTTTTAATGCCCAAGGATTGACTTCATTGCACTAGGTTTTACCCCATATGGCTCGGTCCCTCTCTGCAGAAATGGCACGCCACCTGCCGAGAGTATTGCGCAAAGCACGAACTCCGTAACTCCGGCAACAATCCTAGGGGTCTCTGGAAAAACTGCACTCGTGAACAGAATGGCGCGGTCCGGAATCGAACCCACGACCTTTGACTCGCAAGGCAAAGGGTTAACCACTTAGCACAGAGATCCCCTCCCCATCGTTTATGCCTTATGTCTCATTGGAGCGACGAGCAAATGTGAAATCCAGTGCCAGTAGAGCGGGTCCAGAAACATAAAGTGTTGAATCTGTGTGACTGTAGGGTAATATAGATACGTTTCTGACTGTAAAAATGTTTCATTTTCAACTTGTTTCTTTGTTTGTTGGTAGTGGATTAAGTCTCTATATGGCCGAGGCACGCCCTTTCAACCTAAGACATGTGTCTTTTTTGGTTGTAACAGGGCCTAAGGCCTTTTTTCTTGGTGTGGCCTGGAACTCGTCCTGGTGGGGACTGTGTGCTGAATAATGTGTTTTTCTGATGAGTCCTGAGAAGGACATTTGGTCTTGTTTTATGTGTAGCTAGACAAGCACTGATAAGGACTATTTCTGTTGATCTGGCTTTTAGTCCTAAGAGAATTCTGTGCTGGTCTTGTGTGTGGCTCGATGTTCAAGAGTTAGTTTTGGTGTTATAAATGCACATTTTTGGGTGACAAAAATGAACTAACAAACACAAACTAGTAACACACAGCTTAATTGTGATAACGTTTGACTGAAAGAATGTGTAATAATCATTTACCCCATCTATTTAATACATAAAATAAAATGTATTTTTAGAGGAAAATCGTGGTTTATTTCTAAAACATGAGTGGTTTACGGGCGGAAACGATTTCCGTGATTTATTCCCTTCAGCACGTCACACGCCAAGTCAAAACCTGCTACGCCCGAGTGGTTACCGGGGCCCAAATTTGGGGTGTACAAAAAATAGCCACTGTTACCTGCTATGCATGTCGTAAGAGGTGACTAGGGCGGTTTGGTTGAAATCGGATGCATGTGTCCTAAACGTGTAGAAGTCTATGCGTTTAGGGGCCTACCACACCAATGTGCAAACGTATACAAAGTTCTTGGCAAAGATCAAACATATCACAAAGAGTGATTAAAAGTGGTCATAAAGAACAAACGCAAAGAAGAAGATACAAAGAAGAAAACCTGCTATATTTTATTACGAGTGCAATACTGTGGTGCAGAAATTATTGAACTTGACTGATAAATATAATTTGGTTATGCAAGTTATAAACATGGTCGCTTATCACTGGTTTGAAATTAAATTATAAAACAATTGCAATCGTTTGATAATTGTTGTTACTGCCCTTAGTAGAGCTCTTTTGTGAAATGTAAAAAAGATTCTTACGTTTGACCTTACTTCCGCCGGTCATTTGGAAAGTGAAAAATTGAAAGACGTTTGTCGAAGTGTGATAAAAATATAAACAATGGGAGGAAATTCTAGCACCCGAAGGGTAGTTGTAGAAGACACGGGAGGGGAAGAACACATAACGGTGAGTTTTGCACTGAGAATTAAGAGCGATTTTCCCTTTCCTCACATTAATGATTACATCATGCCGTAAACTCAACACTGTGACTTTCTACTTTCTGTGGACTGAGTGTGTGGTGTGTTAAATCTGCTCTTCTTCTCTACTAACTCAACACTCAGACTCAAGTCAATTGTTACAGTTACTCAACTGTTACTGTTAGTCTCGAAAAACAATTTGATAAACATAGACACGGTAAGGCTAAGTAGCGTCCATAAGCAGGATAAAGTATGAGTTTCGGCTTTCTCCTAGTCACACCGAGATAGCTGCTGACAGTTTTTCAGAGCCCGAGTCCAGCTGGACTTGTCCTTGGCATGCTCCTCCCAGTTCTGCGGTACTCTCTAGAGAATATTATTTAGACATGTTACCCTTGCATTTTGAAGAATCTCTGTTGTCACTAGTTCTCATGCAACAGTTCCCCCCTCTAAAAGAAGCATGATACATTCATGGGAGTGTTAGACAGCAGCGATGTCAGGAGTAATCAGTGTCACTGAATGAAGTGTACTGAATGCAATGACATTGACATAAGACTGACAACTTTAGGGATTACATTGACATGATTTTGCTCAGGATTTGATCTCAGAATGTACTATCAACAAAGCCTTCCACATGAATATGTCCATAATGCAACGACAGTTTGAAATCCAGTTTTTCATCTCCTTCCCCACATTAAGTGAATTAAAATTAGGTTATGCAAGTATAATGCTACATAACTTATTTTGAAATGACTAACTTCTATGACATAATCACAGTGCATTGTGGGTCCCCACCGGCTCATCACAATGAACCCTTACAACAGTAATTCTCAGTGGTATCTATTGAGTATCTGGAATTCCTGCTGCCCCTGCTTATCTTGGTTACTGCTCGATTGGATTACATGCACAGCATATGCCAGGTTCACAAATGAAACACTCAATATATTTATGTCAAAATTGGAGGATGTGGACTTCATGGATGGTCTTGCCTTGTTCTCTAGAAATCTACAATATAGGCAGAGAAAAGTAGATGCTCTGGCAGAAAAAAGTCAGTTTTAAAATCAGCAAAGAAGACAAATATTGAAAGCAACAAATACAGAAAATTATTCAAATAGAAAGCTGTAAAGATGTTTGTAATTTGTCTACCTTGTCTTCTTCTTCGATCCAAAGCTTGAGTTTCAATTGTTGCCATGGACAGAACTTGGTTGGCCACAGATTGGAATCTGGCTTTCGATCGCGAATTGAACCGCACAGAGGATAGTACCAAAGTCAGCTACGAACACGCTGGCAGCGGGCAACCTTGTCTACCTTGTCAGCGAGATTAGCCATCAAGAGGTACAGATGACATTTATACCAGAATTAGAAAAGTGATACAAGGCTTTGATTTCCTACACACAGTCTACTGTCATCTCTGCTAAAACAAAGCTCAGAATATTCAGCTCAAATGTGAAATGTGGTATGGCTTGGAAACATGGGAAGTCACCAAGTTAAATACAAATAAGTTTCAGACCTTTATTAACAAATGTCTTCAAGGGATTCTCAGTCTGAGATGATATGACAGAGTGGCAAACACAGACCTGTAGATAAGGACAATACAAGAACTTGTGATGACCCAAGTCAGGAGGAGAAAATTATTCTAGGTTTGACATATTCTGCGTAAAACACAGTTGACTATCACTAGACAAGTACTTGAGTGGAATCTGCAAGGTAAATGGAAAAGGGGATGACCTAAACAGACCTGGAGGCAGAGTCTTCTTGAGGAAATGAAGGAAGCTGAACTATTCTGGGAATTCATAAAGAAAATATCCAGAGGTCAGGAAAAGTGAAGGACACTTGTTGAGACCCTATTCCACATTCTAGTATCCGATAACGGATGTGGATGTGAGTGATAGATGGTTAGTCATCTATATGGAGATTTCCTTTTAGGTTTGATCTCCTTTATAAAACCAGTTGCCTGGATTGACAATGCTCTCTTCACAGATGAAACAAAGGTCTCTTGCTTCTGTTTAAATAAAACAATATTTCTACAGTATAGATATCTATCTATATCCTCTTCGTGTCCTGATTGACACATAAGACTTCCACTGTTGGATTGACACATAAGGCTTCCACTGTTGCCATTCTGGTGCCTTTCTACGAACCGTCTTCCACGTCAGGCCACACTCCTTCAACTCTCCACAGTTCTTCTCCATGCTTCCTTTGAACATCGAGGCCTTCTCTTCCCATCCGCTGTCTATCTGATAGCTGTCCTAGCCGATCCCCCTACTGGGATATGACATACATGTCCAATCCACCATCATCTTCGTCTTTTAATGATGATCTCCAAAGATGCACAGTCCATTCGTTTCAAAAGCTCCGCATTTGTTATCTTATTTGGCCAGAAAATTTGCAGGATTCTTAAACATTAATCCTGAAATATCTCCAACATGTGTATTATTTTAAATGTTATTTTTGATATGTGTTGTTCTATTTTTTAATGATAGTTTATATTTGGTTGATTTTAAGATTTCGGAGGCTGTGGCCAGGCGACTGAAAGGGCAATCTGACCAAAACAACAGCAGCCAGGGTAAGTTTAATATAATTATTTGCTCATTAATTTTCCTTTTTGTTCATTGCCGACATATTCCAATCATACTTGTTCTATCATTCATTAATTAGATACTGTTTTGTGAGTTTATCTATGTTAGCTGAAACAAGAGCTGTCATCTATTAATCTTGAACTGCTGACAAGATTTATGAATGTAAGACTTGTTAGGCCAATAATAGCTGCTAATGAGCGGAAAGTCATAATGATGGAGATAATGGGGCCTTAAAAGAGCTGCAGAGCTTATAAGAGACAATTAGAAATGAAGAAATCAGAGGAAGATTGGGTGTTAAACCGGTCATGCAATTCTTGAAAGCACAACAATTTAAATGGTTTGAACATCTGATAAGAATGTCCTAGCTACCACAGAGAGCCACACAGAAAAAGTATAACGAGTTGTTGTTTGTTTGTGTTCCTTCTTTACGACCAATGTGATCATTCTTATTGTGATATATAATTGATCTTTGCCAAGAACGACTATAAAGTTACGCCCAAGTTAGACCCCTACTAGTGTAGGACAGGCGCATCCAAAATTTTCAGCCTAGGAGTATGTTTGAGTCTGTCTTGCTGACAGTCAAACACTTTCCTTTTCTCCGCTTGTGCATTTCTCTTTAATGATCTGTCTTGTGTCATATATCTGGGCTTGATCTACACAAAGTTTTTTGTACTTTGTAACCTTTCTGACTGCATAGAATATAACAAGTACAAAGCAAGAAGAAGACCACACAAAGGATGTAGTGACGGCATTGAGAACAACCTTAAGAAAATGAATAACAGCTAACAAAGTACCTTAGAATATACACATGATCACAATATTTCCCTCTCCCCACTCCATCCCCCAACACTTCTATAAAGAAGTAAGTGGTGAAAAAGAAGAAGACTTGTTTGCTTGAATCAGCTGTATTTTACAATATCATTATAGGAAACATCTAGCTCAGACAGCATCATAACCACCTTTCTTTGGGGGAATGTACAATACATCATCATCCAGTAGCTAGTACTGAGCAGATTTTTATCCCCTTAACAGTCCTTTCTTTAGGTCTAGACTCTAGACAGACCTGGAGAAGAGAGCTGGAGGTTGATATTAAAAATTAATTCGCCAAGTGGTTACCGGGCCCAAATTTGGGGTGTAAAGAATAGAACTACTGTTACCTGCCACGCATGTCGTAAGAGGCGACTAAGGAGGTTTGGCTGAAATCGGATGCACATATCCTAAACGTGTAGAAATATATGCGTTTAGGGACCTACCAAACCAATGTGCTTGTACACGTACATGTTCTTGGCAAAGATCAAACATATCACAAAGAGTGATTAAAATTGGTCGTAAAGAATGAACGCAAAGAAGAAGAAGAAAAGATTAATTAAAACATGGAAAGAATTGGAAGGATGGCAAGAGAGAGGAAGAGCTGGAAGAAGTTTGTTGAAGACCTGTGCTCCTTTGGGAGTTGAAAGGTGAAGAAGAAGAAGGAACAGTCCTTTCAGAATTTCTCTCTCTCATAGGCCAGATGTCCAGCTGCTGCCGTCATCTTGCTCAAATCATCATTCACACCCTGAATCCATCTTCTTTATGGTCTTCTGTCAAATCCGATAAATACCGACACGTTGCGCTTATGGATCAGGAAACAGCATTATGCAACATAGATAGAAAAAATCTGAGGAAAATATTTTCAAACTCTTGAGTTAATGACCATTCATGCAAAAGCCTCTATGTAACCAGCCAGGGTATGGTTGGAACAAACACAGGTCTATCAAAACAGCTTCACTTTGGGCCAGGAGTAGGACAAGGATGCATATTATCATCAACGCTGTTGTTCACCACATATAGTGATCAAATCTGTAAAATAGCTAACACTTAACACAGTATTTAACACTGGGGAACTCTTCAAGGCCTCAATCTAAAACTTTTCTATAGGTCCCAGCACATGGGGAAAACTAACTGATGACAAAATTGTGTGGAAAGCGATATTGCGCAAGGGCGTAGTCTTTTGAGAAGAGACTTATGTATGAGCTGAAAGACTCCGCCCGAGTGGTTACCGGGCCCAAATTTGGGGTGTAAAGAATAGAACTACTGTTACCTGCCATGCATGTCGTAAGAGGCGATTAAGGAGGTTTGGCTGAAATCGGATGCATGTGTCCTAAACGTGTAGAAGTCTATGCGTTTAGGGGCCTACCAAACCAATGTGCAACGTATACATGTTCTTGGCAAAGATCAAACATATAACAAAGAGTGATTAAAATTGGTCGTAAAGAACGAACGCAAAGAGAAGAAGAAGAAGAAGCTGAAAGACTAGAGAGAAAAGCAAAAACTCAGAAGTTATCACAGTAAAACACTTGCCAATTGACCATCTGTAAAAACGAAAAAGGCTGTATATACTGCAGAGGCAGGACACCTGGCCTATTAGAGGGAGAAATTCAGAAGGACTGTTAAGTTGGCAAAATTCTGCTCAGGACACGCTATTTGATGATGAAGTGATAGGTTTTTTTGTGAAGAAGTACTTTTGGTGACAGAAAAAACTTGTGGAGAATAGGGAATTCCCAATGATAATTGTACACAAGTGCTGAACATGAAACAGATATGTTTCCATAGCAACGTTTGTGTTTATGGTACTCAGCGACCAATGTGTGACACTGGGGCTTGTTGTGATTTATACAACAGAGGACTCTTTTCATCAGAGTTTTGACAGCTTTGAATCATCAAGCTCAAGCTGTGAATAAACATCATTTGATAGATGCACAGTCAATATTTGTAGCAATGAACACCTCAGGTTTGTTAACAAAAGATTTTTGCCTTATGTTGGATTTTTTCTTGAATCTTTCAATCTGCTTCTGACTGTGTCAGTGCTGTGCCATAGAATGGCATTACTCAGTTACTGAAAATAGCAGTACCATGTAAAAAAAAGACTTAAAATGCTGTTCACAGTGAGCAGCAGTCATCACTCTTATTGCTGCAAGCTTTTTCCTGGATTTCATAATGGTGTAATCATCAAGCTCCTTGGAACTCAAGTCTGTAGAAAAACACTCCCAGGTGTTACAGTGTGTTGGTTCTTTCCACTGCTTTCCCACACAAGCTGAAATTTGATGTAGTTTAGTTTAGCTGTCGAATCATCTTCACTGCACATCGAGCCAATTAGTGTGTGAGTGCCTCCGATCCCCTCCTTAGTATGTATCTCAGCATGTGGCAACTAACAACACTAGTTCTATGTTGGTTTACTATTCTTCTTTGACTTCCAGTAAAGTGCTCTTGTCCAGGAACACCACTTTTGACATGGTATTCTTGCAGTTAGGTTTGGGTTTGAAATTCACCACTATTACATGAGTCATGTACACACCTCTCTCCTTGGGGAATTCAGACTACCAGCCTGCTCGTTGCTCTTCTGCTCTTTAGAGCAGCCGACATGCAAGCCTAATGATGTGTTCATTTTCCTTTATACCTGCATGCACTAGCACAAAGATAAAATGATTTTTGTCAGTCAAGACCTCTTCAGCTATTCCAACCGTTGACTTCAAGCCTTCTGAGCTAATTCAATTTTTCTGAGCATACTCATTGAGTCACTGAGAAAACATGCATGGTAAAAGTCTGTGACTTCAGCCAGACCATTGCTTTAGTTACTTTCCATAGTAAGACTGCTTTATTCACGGCAAAACCACCACTGTCTTCCTTCACAAAATCCCCTCTGACTTGAGCAGTGAAAGCCCATGAGCTCCGCACATGTCAAATCACTGAACCATCTGTATAAATGATCACATTGTTTTCAGACAAGTTCTCAGAAATTAATACTTAAACTTCTGCCACTACACTCACTGGGTGGGTTCTCTTTTCTAGATTCTTTGCTTCGTCTCTGTTGTATTTCAAAATTGATGCCATTTGCACTATGATTTGATTTGTTTTATTGCATCTATGTTAGATTTTGTTAGTTTTTCTTCCATTAGCTGAAAAAAATGCTTTCAATGTATGTAAAAGTGGTGGTCTGATAATAGTGAAACAACATGAGCTCATATGGTTCGGACATGTCAATAGGTATAACTCTCTCTCAAAAACAATTCTTTACGGAAAAATTAAGGGGGTAGGAAATGGAGAAGATTATAAAAGCATGAGTACCTTCAACTATCCCTTGTAAGACAATCTTTGAAAGTGAATCTCACCTCATGATATGTCCAAGCCTAGCAAGCATACATTGTTTCATCACTACTGAATGTGGCTCTTGTCAGTCTGTGAACATATTTATTTTGTTGTTTTATCTATAGAGATATGTGCTCATTTGGTCAAGAAATTTGTATCACACATCTGTTGCACTTTTATTCAAATGCCTGAATCCTCTTTTCCTTGTAGTCAACTGATTATATCTATTTTCCGTGTAGTTTTCCTAGTGGACCTATTTAGGTCAGCATAGTCTGACCCTGATGTCTATGCTGAACTGTGCAATGAAGGTCGTCATTAGACATCTCCTTGTTTTGTTCTTTCCCTGGTATTTCCTTTCAAACATCTTCTGTAGCAGACATTGTAGTCTAGTATTGTGACCAAGTAGCAAGGAATAGTGCAATAAAAAGAATGTTCACTTTTCAATTGAGTATAAAAGGGCGTATGTTTACGTCATGTGACCAATATTGCACAAAGGAGGAAAAAAATGGCCCACTTACCTTCTGCATTTTTGGGAAGTGGGAATCTCTGTAACATAGCGGTACGGTGCTGAGCTCTCGCTTCAAAAAGTACTTGGTTTGTTCACCGCTTTGAGCGATTGGGATATGTTTTCAGTGATTAGTTATTTCAAATGTAGGTGAGATCAAGTTCCTAGACCTATCAGAGGCCAGCAATAAAATATAGGTCCTGTATTCAAATTGGGCTCATAATAGAACACTTAGCAGTGGAAAATCAAAATGGAGTCAGCTGCAAAGCTCATGTACGGGAAAAACGATAAATAAAATTGTCACATGCCTGAAGTTAGACTTAGGCTTTTTCATGGCAACATACCTAAAGATTTAGTATGACCAATGACCCAACTCAATAGAATAAAACAATGATATTTTTGTGTCAATGTTCTACTATTTTCTCATGTACATTTTGTTTATTTTTACAGTCACTGAAAGCCCACCAGTGGTGGTAAGTGCATTCAAATTAAAGTCTTGTTGACATTATTCTGTTTGCATGTTCTGTTTTATTTTATTGTTGTGTCTATTACTTTTTTAATTATTTATATTGATCTCCCTCCTGCATGAATAATAATGTTATTGCTGCACCTCTTTGCTGTATGCGGAGGTGACTGTAAAGTTTAACCCTCGAACACAATCCCCTACCACAGATGGGGCATACATGATCAAGATTAGACATGTTAGTGTTGTGCATTTTGTCTTTTCACACAGTACACCTTTACTGCACCTCAACAGTGCTACGATTTTCAGCTACGCAAGTTCCTCTTGTGTCGTATTTAGCACCACATTTGGTGATCTTGCGCAACAGATTCCCAGCACATGGTGTCTATATCGAAACATTTTAGAGATACTTTAAGAGTGTCTGAAACCAATTGGATGATTTGACCTTGCTCCCTTCACAACATACCACAAAGATACAACAAACATACAACAAAGATACAACAAACATACAACAAAGATACATCAAACATACAACAAACATACAACAAAGATACAACAAACATACAACAAAGATACAACAAAGATACAGCAAAGATACAACAAACATACAACAAAGCTATATCTTGCTTCCATTTTCATAACACAATATTTTTTACAGGAATCGATTTCAGCCCTTTGTCCAACCCCAACCTGGAGGATAAGGTGGTTACATTTTGTCTGCACTCTACCTTCAACCTGTTTGACATGGGTGTCCCTACCAGGTGCAAATCTCCTGTCATCATAGCTTTCTGGATCATGGAATTACGCAAGTTCCATACCACTACAAGATATTTGAAGATAGAGATGGTTTGGTCATGTATGTCATATGCCAGTAAAGGAATTGGCTAGAACATTTCTCTGATGGACAGCTGATAGAAAGGGAATGCTTGGATGTACAGAGGAAACATGGTGAAGAACCTGTGGAAAGATAGTTAAAAGATTGTGGCCTGAAGGGACAGGAAGAGGATATATGTAGACTGTGTATAAATTTTTCATTGATCTATGTGTACATAATGGCAGACTTCAAACTTCCATTTATTATTTTAAAAAACTATCGTTACTGCCTGTAGTACCTGGGGAATTTAATGGCCACATGGCTAGTGCAGTAGTCGTGAAGCTGCTCCGGTTAGGATGTTTCATTTATGCCCACAACAGAAAAAAATCCTTAGTCTTACCATGAATTGAACACGGGTCCCCTGCATGGGAGTCGCGCTCGTATCCATTGTGCCAGACTCTCCATTTATTTAAAAGTGAATGATTACTTTTGTGAAAAGAACAATGCAACCTCATTAACATTGTTGTGGTCTATATGAAGATACCTTTTGTCTTTCACAGTCTCCACCACCCCAGCCTAAGATTTTTGAGCCAGAGCCCAAAACCCAGCTTTTGAAGGACAAGACATTGGAAGATTATTATGTAGTAAAGCTACAGGAGTTGCAAGAGAAGGTATAGAATGTTCAATAACAAAAAACATATAATGAATGAGATATGTATGATTTTTCTTATATGTAAGCCTCTTCCTGTACATGGGGGTTGGTTAACGTAGCAATAATTCAATCACTAACTTTTTGCGTTCGTTCTTTACAGCCAATTTTAATCACTCTTTGTGATATGTTTGATCTTTGCCAAGAACTTGTATACGTTGCACATTGGTTTGGAAGGCCCCTAAACGCATGGATTTCTACACGTTTAGGACACATGCATCCGATTTCAGCCAAACTTCCTTAGTCGCCTCTTACGACATGCGTGACAGGTAACAGTGGTTCTATTCTTTACATCCCAAATTTGGAACCCGGTAACCACTCTGGCGTTGTAGATTTCATTTCCCAGTATGCCAAGTTCTTTAATCTCCCTAGATGAAAATAGGTACTCTGAATTACGAATAATATGTAGTTGGTGCCAGAGCTACTGTATAATTACTCTGGTACTTTAGGTGACTGAAAGGGACTCAGCACTTATGTGGTGCCGCCAGTGTTTATGCCTCTCTCTCTATATTATTTTCAAGTCACAGTTGGCACATAAGGCATTCACGTGATTTCGTTGTTGCAGGTCTACCGCCTTTCTACCCATGATTCCCATGCCAGTTGACACTTTTCCTTTTATGCCATCCTTCTCCAGGTTTTCTTTGATCTGGCATGTCTCCACTTTTGTTCTGTTATCCATTGGAGTCCTGTCTTTGCCAAAGCACCTGGTGGCATTCTGCACACATATCCAAGCAATCTCCATCGTCTTTCTCTGATCCTGTTTGCCAGTGATGTGCAATTATTGTGAATGCATCTATTCTAGTATGAGGTTGAGGCAGTTACCGCTGCCCTTCATTGGGTCTCTGGGACTCCTTTTACTGGGCCCGTTGTTGTATCTGACGCTCAGTCGATGCTGGAAAGGTCTTAAATGGCAGGTTGCAGTATGAGTGGATTTCATTTATTGAAGCTTCTAACATCCAGTGGCTTACAGGGATCTACTGTCTTGGGAATGTAGGTGTTTGCGGAAATGAGAGAGCAGACATGCTTGCTTCAGCAGCATTGATTGTTGGGGAGTTAAAGTTGGATAATGTGGATGTTCTTCAATCTCTTCGCGACTGCATGTTGGATGAGGAGACTAAAATAGATGTTGAATTGATCCATTCTTCTTCTTCACCCTTTGCCCCTAAGGAGGCATAGGTCAACAACAAAGGCCTTCCAAGCCCGCCTATCCAAGACGATCTTTTCCAGATATCTCCCTATTTTCTTGCCATGAGTCCCTCATTGAGTGGTCTTTCCTCGGGTGGCAAGCTATGAATATTCCTGGTTGTGATTTCTGCAGCTATCTAGTGATTTTTACAGGGTGGGGTAACTAGCCCCAAGCCCAACCTCCTTAGTCGCCTCTTTCGATATGCGTTGAATCGATCCATAGATTAAAGAAATTTGGAGTTCATGACCTTCAGAGCGCAAGGCAAAAGCTTAACCACTTAGTCACAGGGACCATCTGTGTAAGTGCTTTGTCACTGACGTTGTCAGTTTTCTGAAAGTGACATTACACCTTTTGAGTTGTTCATGAGTGTAGAGATTGTAACCAGTTTTACATTGTGTTTTCTTGTCTGATTTTCAGAATGCAGCGTTACAGAAAATTACAAATGAACAGTTTGCCAATGCTGTGAAAGAAGTTGAGCATAAATTTTTGTAAGTGTCATGAATGCGCTAGAAAAATGTACTTAATTTTTGTAGTGATGTCAAGTCCCATTTTTTATTTTTCAGTGATGTCAAGTATTATTTTTAAAGTAATGGCAGGGGTAACCTGTGTAATGTTTTCATTTATTATACTGGAGTTGCTGGTAAAACAACTGTTACCCTGTCTTTAATGTCTCGCAAAACTTTTCCAGTGTTTTTGTAAAACTGTCAATAGTCCGCTCTGGTGATGGCCAAATGACTATTTAAAACGGGAGTAAAACAATGTTGTATTTTACCTCAGCTATTGTTCGAAGTAGCCATTGGCTGGGTAATGAGAAAATGTTGCACGGGCGAAATGGGCATCGATTGGGTGGAAAGCAGATAACTGGACGATTTGAATTTTGCAGATGATTTTGCCTAGTTAAGTAAAAAAATCCAGTTGTCATCCATAATGTCAAAAGTTTGTCTGCAGATAAGCTATGATAAGATAAATATAATGAAAACACTTATAAGGAATGCAGATTTCACCTATTTGGGTATGAATTTTGACTGCATGGGAGATACCAAAAAAAAAATTCATTGTGAAATCTAAGAATTGTCAAAGCAACATTTGCTTTTCAAAGTCTAAATAAAATATGAAACTCCAAGTGATATATTTGTAAAACTGAAATATGAGTTTTCAATTCTAATGATGTATTAACACTAAAATATGAAAGTTTGAAAATGAATATAGATATAAAAAGTAAGTTGTATGCTTTTTGAAAATATATGTCTGTGAAAAAAAATAAAAATGGGACGAATTCAGGAGAAATGATAGGGAAACAAGAGAAATGTCTGGTCAACCACTAGTTGCACCTGTTATAAAAAAAACTTCAGATGGAGTTATGTTGGGCATACTCTGAGAAGAAATGATCAGAGAATCACAAACCAGGCTTTGAAGTGGGAACCAAAGGATTCAAGAAAGAAAGTTTGCTCTAGGGAAACCCTGAAACTGACTTTGCTGAGAGAAGCAAGAAATATCGGACTAAATTTGATAAAAGAATTTGAGCTAGTTTCCCAGGAAAGAGAGAAATAGATAAATTACTTACTTGCATTATGTAACTAACAATGGTATAGAGAAATTAAATAAACTGTTACTATGTCTGTTAACCCGTGATCCTGAAATATCAGTCTGAGAAGACTTCATCGCTATTTGTCGGTGATCGGAGATAAATTGTGTTACAAATGTAAAGCCAAACACAACCCACGTGTCACAAATTGGTTTAGCAAGATGGCAGATGTTGGCGTTTGAAAATATTATGTGTTGATAATTATATTCTTAATTTTTTCATAATAAAAAGACATGCTGAATAATCAGGAAATTGCCACTATAAAAGGTTAACAGACTAACAGAGCAAACTATTGAACCTGTTTTGAATGATTCAGAAGATGAATTAGATTTAGAATGTGATTATTCTGATAGCGAAAGTGAGTGAATAGATTAGATGCCAAAGAATTGTTTGAATCGATTTATGTTCAAGACAGACATGTTCAATTTGGTGAACAGGCTGCAGTGCCTGGGAATGTACAAGGGACTAGTACGTAATGTATCAAGTAAATTTAATACAATTTGGTCTCCCGCAAATGCATAATAGGCAGGAGTAACGGTGATGATGGAGTAAGTCAATAACAGATTATAGAACACTTAATTGTGCCAAATTATCTTTCTTTTACTACCACTCTGATTTGTGCTGTTTTTGCTCAGGAGCTCAAGGGAATAGGTTTTTTGAGGTACAATGGGCAAGGGTTCAAAGGGTTAATATTTTAGTAAAATTGTCACACTTCTGTTTTTTCCCAAAGCGTTATACATCCTGGATGTTCTGAGTCTACTTTTCTCACTAGTCAGTCAACTCTTTCAACTTCACTCTCCAGAAATATCACAGCTTCTCCAGTGTGCCAAGATCTGCAGGCTAAAGTCTTAGATTGCTACCAGTCGCATCCAGGGGAGATACTCAACTGTTCAGCACTTGTCAGTGCATTTACAACTTGTGTAGATCGAGCACGAATGGTGAGTCAATATTTAGTTTACAACCAAAATGTACTACAGTTGTTAAATTCATCATATTGTATTTTATCTCTCTCTCTAGCGATCACAGCCTAGACCGATGTACCAAACCTCCCCATAAATTATATTTATGTGGAAATCTGATCCATGAAGCCCTAGTATTGGTGTGTTTTACGTCACATCTTCAGCACCATTTAGAGCTCTGGTGCTTATCCTTCAGCGATGTATCTGGTTTCAGCCAGCGTTTACTCGGTTCGCTCTCTGTTTTGTAGCTATCTAGTGTTTTTTACGGTGTGTGGTAGCTAGCCCCACACCAAACCCCCTAGTCGCCTCTAAGACATGCATGACAGGTAACAGTGGTTCTATTCTTTACACCCCAATTTGGGCCCCAGTAACCACTCAGGCGTGTATTTGACCTATTGTCTTTTCATGTCATCTATTTATCTATCTATATCCTCTTCATGTACAGTTTGACACATAGGACTACCACAAATGATGTCCAACTACTTTTATGAAATGTTTTGTATTATCTACTTTCTACCTTTCTTTTCTTGTAGTCTTATTATGCATTTATTCTTCAAGCAAATTATAATTGAGATATTGCATTAGAACTCTGCTTGTTTACATGTTATGTGATAAACGTCATGGTACATTGAACATCCCATGGGTGCCCCATCCTTCGTTGCAGCAGCTATCCCATTGTGGTTGATGCACAAGTTTTGTTTTTTCTCTCTTTACCTTGAATAGAAATACATATTGTTTTTAGGTTGGACTATGGGTGACTATCCCTCTGTGTGTGCGGGTTCAATTCCACGGGATGGCAGAAAAGCCCCAGATTTCGGTGTTAGCTGTGGCAAACGTTGCGATGTCCATGGCACCGAGCCAAGAGCTGAAAAGCTCAAGTGCTTCTGGATCGGAAAAAAAAGGGGTTCTGTGGCTAAGTGGTTACATCCTTTGCCTTGTGAGTTGAAGGTTGAGGTTAATCAGACCACGCCGTTCTGTTCACGGGTGGATGCGTTTCAGACTCCTAGAATTGTTGCTGACCCTACGAGTTCGTGCTTTGTGCAATACTCTGCTTGGGTGGCGTCCATTCTCCGAGAGGACCGAGCCATATGGGGTAAATGGGATAAAACCTGGTGCAATGAATTCAATCCTTTGGCTTTAAAACCCTTTTTAAAATATTGTTCTTATTCTATTTGTCTGTGTTAGTTTAGCAGAGACCCCAGTTGAAAATATTTTTTTATCAGGCTGCCTTTTGAACTTAGTGAAATCAGATTATCAATCAAATAGTAACATGTCCCTTGCAGAATGTCTCATTCATCACAGCCTGCCTGTAAAGCTCTCTGTCTTGCAAGTTCTCCTGCTCTTCTAGCTCATGTTCAAGGTTTCTTTGATGTCCTGCTGCCACCTTTGCCTTGGTCATCCCCTGCCTCGTGTTCCAGGAACTATGCCTTCCATTACCTTTCTCTCCAGACCGCTGTAGCGTTTAATCAGATTATCACTTTCTTCAAACAACATATCTGATGGATAAAGAAAATCATTATAATATATGTGAAATAAATTATCCTGTAATGTGGGTACACTGGACTTTTCTAATACATAATTTCTCATATTTTGTGGACACACTGGACTGACCTAATAAATAATTTTCATTGAAGTGTGGTCACCTTGGACTGATGAAATAAATATTTTATTTCGTATGAAAAGTGGACACTTTATTATTTAAAAAAAACTATCGTTACTACCTGTAGTACCACTTTTTAGGGCAGTGTGGGACAAGAGCCTGAGAAATTTAATGGCTGCATGGCTAGTGCAGTTGTCGCGAAGTTGTTGAGGTTAGGATTTTTCTTTTATGTCCACAACAGAAAGGAATCCTTGGCCTTACCGTGGATGTAATACAGGTCCTCTTTAGGTTGACTTAAATCAGAATTTCCCATGGCATCAGCACATGTAGTAACCTAGTTGCAATTCTGATTAATAACATTATCTGAGATACCTGTATTTGATTGTAGTTGTAAGGTGTAGTGTGTAATGTCATTCTGTGTATGAAACTATGTCCCATTACTTGAGATACCTGTATTTGATTGTGTATGTAATGTGTAATGTCATTCTGTGTATGAAACTATGCCCCATTACCTAGGATACCTGTATTTGATTGTGGGTGTAATGTCATTCTGTGTATGGAACTATGTCCCATTATCTGAGATACCTGTATTTGATTGTGTATGTAATGTCATTCTGTGTATGAAACTATGCCCCATTACCTGGGATACCTGTATTTGATTGTGTATGTAATGTCATTCTGTGTATGAAACTATGTCACATTACCTGAGATACCTGTATTTGATTATGGGTGTAAGGTGTAATGTCATTCTGTGTATGAAACTATGTCCCATTACCTGAGATACCTGTATTTGATTGTGGGTGTAAGGTGTACTGTGTAATGTCATTCTGTGTATGAAACTATGTCACATTACCTGAGATACCTGTATTTGATTGTGGGTGTAAGTGTAATGTTATTCTGTGTATGAAACTATGTCCCATAAATTTGCCATATTTCAAATATGTCAGGATCTGATAATGACTCACATGGAAGAAGAGAAGATGGTGGAAATGTTAAAAAATCCATCCATTGATGAATGAGTATGTAGGTTAGTGCATTTCACAAGAAAAAAAAACAATTTGTGTTGACAACAAAATTAACTCTTTCCACGCCCATTTATTTCCTCAATTTTTAAGCAGTTAATTCAAGGAAGTAAAAAAAAAAAAAAAAAAATTACGATCCAACTACTTATCAATAAATAAACATATATATATTATTATATACTAAATTGAAGTAAACTGGACAACCTAACAGAATAACAAGGTTAAAAAGTACTATAAGTAAAACAGAAGAAGTAAAACTAGAAAGACTTCTTATAAGGAAGCAACTCTATGGCGCAGTGTGCGGCTTAAAGCGTGGAAAGAGTTAACTAATTTGTTTATTATTATGTCAATTTTAACTGTTGATGTTTTAACTATTACTGTTCTGTTTGACCTAAAATTGTTTCTGTTTTGTTTAATTTGTTCTATGTGACACAATACATTTAACTCTTAACCATTGGCAGGTTTTTAAGAATTTTTCTATATTTTTGATGCCCTGCTCTATATTTAGCAACCATACAAGTTCTTTGCATTGAAAATAGGTATGTTATATATGGTTGGAAAGCTAATTGGATGGTCTATCAGGATATGTGGTTTTAACATAAGTGTGATGTAATTTATGATATCCGTAGCCTACTTATGAAAAGTCTAAAAATAGATTATTCTACAAATGACAAATGTTTTTACAGTCACAAAGAAGGAAAAAATAAGTATGACGAATATAATGGAATATTTTATTACAGTCTTTTAAAGTCTTCATATTTGCAAAACACATCTGAATTTAAATATGTTTGGAAAATATGAAAGGCAGTAATCATGAAATTTATAATATTCAATATTTTTATATTGTAAAGAAAAAAGTCAATTAAATATGGCCTTCAAGAGAAAATGATGCCGAATTGGTCTAGTAATCAGCCTATAAAGAACTAACACTTATAGTATCATACATAAACATTAAATAGGTATATAATTTCTAAACCTTGCAAGTAAAAGATATTATTGAACAAAAATAGGATTACGCAATGATATTTGATAGACAAAATAATCAGGAAAAAAGTTATCGGGCATCTTGCAAACAGAGTCAAAAGTGACACAGGCATAGAATGTTTATCTGACACAAGCATAGATATTTCAAGAATCACTGATGTCTTCATTAGGACAGTAATCTGAGTTATTAGAATCCATTTTATTACATATTTGGGGCTTTTTGGTTGGAGAAATTTGGATGTCTCTACAAAATGGCAAGTGGGAAATGAAGTGTGCTCCAGTCAACGAGATTAGACACCTAAAGAAATATATAATTAATTTTTAATATTTTTTATTAGATTATCATATGTTCTGCATTAGATAACATACATATTACCAACTTAAATGCAAAATAGATACTAAATTATTGTCACTTAAATAGGCATGTTTGTATCGATCATAAATGATTGAAATTCCATTATCCCAATAGTTAAGGGTTAAAAAAATATTTTTTTACATTTAATTTTCTTACTGTTAGCATAAAAGACTGAAATATGATATTAACTCTGGGTGGACCAGGGCAAAAGCCATGTTTATAAAAGCCATTTGCTTTTAGTATAAAAAAACGTCCTTTAGTGTGGCACCTAGTAAAAAAAGGTGACCAATCCAAAGCCACATAGTGTGGTGTTTGGTCTTCAAGTAGTTGTTTTATGAAATGAAAATGTCCAGTAGCCTGTGTAGAATGTAGGGTGTGAGATGCATGTCACTTCACATTTCCAGATTGGGTGTTAGGCAGGCCAGTTCCCTTCAATCTGGAAATGTGTAGTTAATGTATTTTATCAATACTCTTAACTCTGTACACAGTTATTTCCTCTGTTGTAATGGTTAATTCGAGGGGGGCAAAACAAAGCTTTTTTTTTAAAAAATAAATCGTAACTACTTGTCAATAAATAAACATATACATATATTATTATATATTAATTTAACGAAAACTGCACATCGTATTCGAATAACAAGTTTAAAAGGTAGTAGAAGTAAAAATAGTAGAAGTAACACTAGAAAGACTTGTGTAATGAGAAACAACTAGAATGGCACAGTGTATAGTAAATAAAGTCAAATCTATACATGGAGAATGCCTACATCAGACAACTGGATTTCATTCATTGAAAGGGGGACTGCCTAGAGTAGTTGATAGTAGCTCGGCCTGCTAGCTGTGAGACGCCTCATAGCTCGGGTTCGAACCTACTGTCCGGCATTTGTTCGAGTCCCTGGTCTTACTCAGGACGATAACGTGGAGTACCTCTGAAGTGGGAGAAAATCTGCCTGTATGGCGAGGGAATACTAATTACAGTGTACATTGAGCACACGGCTGCCATTGTAAGAAATTGGAAAAATGGATTTTCACGCAAAAATCAGTTTCAGAGATGAAACTTCGTCTGAGTTGAAAGCGGACGAAAGAAAAAAAAATTCATTGAAAGAGCACATCTATATCAACCCCTGGAGATGAAGTCTTCTTGAGGAACTGAAGAGTGCTCGACTATCCTGGGAGACCATAAAGAGAACAGCCAGAGACAGAGTGACAAATAACTGTTGAAACCCTATGCTCTATGAGGAGCGGAGAGGAATGAACAGAAGAAGAATCTATATGTCAATTTTGCCGCCGAGTGGTTACGGGCCCAAATTGTTGTAAAGAATAGAACCACTGTTACCTGCCACGCATGTCGTAAGAGGCGACTAAGGAGGTTTGGCTGAAATCGGATGCATGTGTCCTAAACATGTAGAAGTCTATGCGTTTAGGGCCTACCAAACCAATATGCAACGTATACACATTCTTGGCAAAGATCAAACATATCACAAAGAGTGATTCAAATTGGTCGTAAGAACAGACGCAAAGAAGAAGAACTCAATCTTGCTAAATGAAAGATAACGCTATACGACACGGGGTTGTCTATTGTGTAGTTAATAATAACACACTGTGTTAATTATCACATGCTGTGGAAATTTCAGGGTTCAAGTCCGGCTTTGTAAAAAATCCTCAGTGTACACAATATGCGATTGGATTACAGAAAACCCTGATACTTCATTTCTGGATCTAAATTACAAGTATCTCTGAGGTCTATGTAAGGCTCATCTGAATGAGAAGGGACACTGACAGTAAGGAAAGCAAGCCTTCACACAAAAATCACACAGAGGTGCCATATTAATCACCATGACTACACTTAAATGCATAGCAGACGAACATGAGAAGAAAACAATGCAACGAGATTGTTTATATCAATCAATTAAAGTTCATATGTTGAAAAAACACATTTTTTGTTCCTATATATGTTTCTGTTTAACTCTTGGTGGACCAGGGTAAGCCATTTGTTTTTAGAATAAAAACACCCTTTAATGTGGCTCCAGGTAAAAAAGCGTCCAGCACAAAGCCTTGTAGTTTGGTGTTTGGTCCACAAGGAGTTAATTCCTCCCTTGTGCATTTCAAATATCATTGAATATTTGTGCTTGATTGCAGTACATTAATTATAATATATTTTTCTGTTTATTTCCTGTAGAGTATTTCTGCCACAAGAGTACAAATGGTCAAATGAAAATCTTCCATACCAAGTTTAATCTTCTAGGAATCTTTGAGTCCATGCAAGGTGTGGGGGATCCTTCTCAACAATGTTCATGTAATATGCCATGTATATTGTGTGTGTGTATATGTGAGACTATTTCAGAATTTTCTAGAAGATATCTCTTAAAGATTACATAAAATTGGGAGAGATTATTTTTGTTGCTAGGTTTTCATATATCGTTACCGCTTGTAAAATTGGGAGAGATTAACTTAAAGTTCATTGGATTTGACTTTTCTCATAAAATTGTGATTATTTAACCTACGGTTCATACGTCTTTGCTTTTCTCATAAATTCAGATTATTTAGCTTAAAGTTCATACGTCTTTCCTTTTTCGTAAAATTGTGAGATATAATCTTAGCGAAAGATTGATACATTTAATTTATTCTTGAAATGAGAGAGACACTTTTCACAAGAGACTTATTAATTTCTGCTTTTCATGAATCGGGAGATTTGTTTAGCTATATAGACTTGTGAGTCTATGCTAATCATGACACAAAAATGTTTGATTAAATGTTAGAATACCACCAACTTGTTTACGACAATGTACATCCACAAATGCTGTCAATTTGCTCTTAGTATTTCGGCTGATCAGCTCTTTTACCATATCTTTCATTTGTTTTCCAAAATTGAAGAATGCTTTCGAACCCTGGCCACTTGAACCATAACCCTTCAGCTGCTAAGGACGTATATATACGTTTTCCCATTCACTTCTAAAGACGCATTAACACGTCTGTTATTATCTCTCCTCTGTGGGCTAAAGACGTGTTAACACGTTATACATTATCACTGTCACTGCTATATGCGTACATCCACGTTTGTGACCAAGAAACAAACAGTAGCTATTGGTAGCTCAGCCTTCAGAAAGTATGTAGCAGCGAAAGGGTTAAAACCCATTCCACTGAGCTCCCAAGCAAATCGGTGATATTAAAAAACTTGGCACAATCAAGTGCTCTATAAATTGTTCTTAAGTCCTTTATCTCTGATATTTCTGCTTTTTATGTATCTGCAGGATACCCTTGATATATTAAGAGGGTCAATCACTGTATTCTCCCAGGTACTGTATCCTGATCTCCATTTTGAACATCAATCAATTCGTCTTCATCTAAATGATTCTCTTATTCGCTTCTAATTATCAGAATAGTCTAATTCATCTTTGGAATCATTCAGTGTGAGTTCAACAGCTTTCTCTGTTGTTACACTTTTAGAGTGGAAATATACACAATTTTCAGCACTTCTTTTCATCATGAAAAACTTGGGAAACATTTTTTCACTGCACAAAATTGTGATCGACCTGAAAACTAAGCTTTGGGAAACCTGACAGACCTGAAGCTGACTGCCCAGTTTGTGGTCCACAGTAAATTAAGAGCATGACCAGAGATTGCTGAAGAAGAAGAAGACCAACGTGTGTCCAGCATCTTGCTAAACCAAATAGTAACAAGTGGGTTGTGTTTGATGTCTTATTCATACACAATTTATCTTTGATTGCCGACAAATAACGACGGAGTCTGTTCTGTACGTCAGGGTGGGAGATGTTGATATCTGAGACAATTGTATCCTGATCTCAGGTTCTAATAGTTCATTATTTTATTTTTATATTTGGGCTACATTAACTCTTAGTGGAGCTGGACAAAAGCCATGTTGTTACAAGCCATTTATTTTTAAAATAAAGAACACCCTTTAGTGTGGCTCCTGGTAAAAAAGGCGTCCAACCCAAAGCCGCATAGTGTGGCATTTGGTCCACAAGAAGTTACAATATTATGGTTGTGACCAGAATCAGATTTGGGGGATGTGATTTTGAGTATATTTTTGGTGGTTGTTTTTCAGAAGTCACTAAAACTAATGGATGTCATTAGTTACCTCATCAACATTGATGAGGTAGGGGAGGTAGAATCTAGTGCTTAAAGTGAGATAGTATAGGTGGAATCTAAGGCTGAAAGAGGTGTGCATTAATTACAATTTAGCTGTGTTACAAACATACATAGCTACTGGCTGAATAGTTCATTTCATCACTCGATAACCACATCATGATTACTGTGTGAGCCTTAGATATAACTTAGAGAGAGCAAATTCTACTGTTAAAATTGCAAATGTCAGAGCAGTTTTTCAGTTGTTATATTCAATTTGTGATAAATAAAACACTTTCTAAATATATCTATTGTTGAGTGGTTGCCCTTACATGTACCTTATGTTTCTTGCTGTCATGTGTTGCCTGAACACAAAAAAACAACTCTTCTCTGCTTGTGTTACTGCTTTTTATAGCAGTGTAGGATATATGCTTGAGGAACTTAATGGTCACCGCTAGTGTAGTCACCACCAAACTGTTCCGGTTATATTTTTCTTTATGCACCGACAGAAAAAATGTGTTGTTTTACCGGAGATTTAACCAAATATGAGCCCATGTCTCTCGTCCATGCTGTTAGGCGCTCCAGTATATTAATGTTTATGGTGTTGTATGGACATATAAAAAGGCAGTGGAAAAACATATATGCTTTTGAAAATAAGTGTTACAGGAGTGTCCTTCGTATATCATGGACAGAGAAGAGAACAAATAGATCTATACAGAAATAATTCAAGATCAAAGAAAACTGGCCGATGCTAGAAATAAGAAAGTGAAAATTTAGATATTTTGGACATATAAAAAGACATGAAGAGCTGGAGAAGACCATCATGGAAGGAGGCATACCAGCAAAGAGAAGAAGACCACAGAGAAGATGGATTCAGGATGTAACTGATGGTTTGAACATGACGGCTGCAGAGGTAGGACATCTGGCATATGAGAGAGAAATTCCAGAGGACTGTTGGGGTGGCAAAGTTCTAGTCAGGACAAGCTATTTGATGATGATGATACTGTTGTAAAGGTACTGTTCTCACCTATCACTTCAACAATACTTGGTTTATTTCTTGTATTGAATGATCAAGTTATTTTCCAGGGATCTCAGATCTCACTATTAGTGAGAACATGTTCCTAGTCCTATCAAAGATCAATAAAACATGAGATGCCTGATCTCAGTATAGATATCGAAATCCTTCATAGTTCATATGTACGGTTTCAATTTCACTGCAATGGGTCACCCCACAATTGCTCCGTTCCTGTGCCAACGAAAATCACATGAAAGATACAGATTGATCTGGAAGAGTTTCCTAAGGATGAAAATGTTTTTGAAAGAAGTTGTCTAAATAAAGAAATAAACCATTGCAGTTTAAGCTATTGACATTTAAGCCGTTGCCTTGTTCTGTTCACATGTGCATTTTTTTTTTTTTGCCAGAGCTACGGAGTTTGTGCTTTGTGCAATACTCTTGGCAGGGTGAACGCATTTCTGAGAAGGACCGAAGTCAATACTTTATTCTAAGACCCTTCAATGTCAAGAGATAGCAAAACAGATACACAAACAACACTATCTCAATACAAAGCTGAAACACATTGAATCCTAACTCCCCTAAAAGAAAATAGCAACCTGCTGCCTTGCAGATCGGCTGAGGACAGCCAAAGGCTGGCGGAGAGTCTACCCAGTAAACGCTGGCTAAAACCAGACACATCGCTGAAGGATAAGCACCAGAGATCCAAATGGCACTGAAGATGTGACGAAACACACCCATGCTAAGGCTGCTTGAGATTTATTGGGAAATCTGGTACATCAGTCTAAGCGGTGATCGCGAGAGAGAGAGAAATACTAACTCCCAACTATAAAAAACAGTACTGCTCTGACATGACATAGAACATTCCTTATATTGGAAGACTAAAATCAGTCAGATCCAGCTACAAAGAAGAACATAACACAGACGTATATAAAGAGAAACGTTATTCTACCAACATCTGGACTCGTGTATATACAGATGAATCGGTTTATTACAATATGAGGTCAAAATCTTCCTGAATCTAGCTCTCTCTTTCGATCCCTGCCTAGACCGATGTACCAAATTTTTTCATGAATTCTGCTGTTTTTAGGGACTGCTTCCCTCTGTACAGCTTCTCGTGAAACTGTTATCGGGCCAGGTTTCATTTCTCAGGCCTAACAACTGGCAATCTTGCAGTATGTGCTCTGCTGTCATGTCCGCCTTTTCACAGTGGCACAGTCTAGTTGTGCCAATTTAAAATTTGTTGAACATGTGGGCCCGATGTCTGTTATGGCCGGTACGGAGGCCATGAATATGGCAACTTGTTCACTACCGGATAGACCATGGTACCTATCTCTGAACCTGTGTGTGGGTGGTATTTCACCACTTTTCTCTATACTTCCAACCGATGGTTGTTTTGGCTTTCTGAATCTAAATAACTGTAAACAGGAAATATAATTATCAGTAACAACAAGCAAATTCTCTGACAATGTTAGAGCAGAATCAGATACCTTGAGGAGAGAGGAAAGCTATCTTATCTATTCTCTAATCCTGTTTTGCTTTTCAGCATCAGGTCGAAAAAGGAGACACCTGGATCGAGCCTTTATGCACCTTGTCTTTCTTTCTCTTCAATCCTGATTTGCTTTACAGTTTTATTCACCTTGTCTTTTTTTCAATCCTGATTTGCTTACAGTTTTATTCACCTTGTCTTTCTTTCTCTTTTCAATCCTGATTTGCCTCACAGTTTTATTCACCTTGTCTTTCTTTCTCTTTTCCATTCCTGATTTGCCTCACAGTTTTAGGGAAGCTTCCTAGAGGCACATATTTTAGCACAGGCTTTTGTGTGTGCTTCATAAATAGTGTCTTTCATCGTCTCTATTATCTCTGAGATCCACCTTTTGCGTGGCCTGCCTTTTGCTTTGTATCCACTGTATCGAAGCAACATTGCTCTCTGTTGTACACTTACTGTTGGTAATCTGCTTATGTGGCTGAACCATTTAATTTTGTATTTCTTGATGAAGTTCAGTACTGATGATGTACCCACTTTTTCCTGATGTCTTTATTTCTCAACAGTTTACCTCTTGTTACTCCCAGCATTATTTGTAGATACTTCATCTCCGTCGTGACTAGTTTTCTTCTATCTTTTATATTCTATAACTATATTAATGGGAAAATTTAGGTATTTTGGACATATAAAGAAACACGAAGCACTGGAGAAGATCATCATGGAAGGGGGCATCCCGGCAAAGAGAAGAAGAGGAAGACCACGGAGAAGATGGATTCAGAATGTAACTGATGGTTTCAGCATGACCGCTGCAGAGGCAAGACATCTGACCTACGAGAGAGAGAGTGAAATCCGAAAGCTGTTGGGTGGCAAAGTTATTCTGCTCAGGACAAGCTATTTGATGATGAACTATATAACTAACTTCATAAAAGGGAAAATAACAGTATGAGATCAAGAACTAGAAAGAAATAACCTGACCTTAAATCTGTGATCGATACAGTTTTTAATTCTGATTTCCAATGTTTGCCAATTCTTTCTCCAAATTGGCAATTTTCTCGCTGCCTCTGGCATGTTAAACACCAACTAGAGAAAGCCTGAAGCTCTATAGTATTGCAGCCTTTGTTTGGAAGCGAGTACCAAAACTGCTTCGTTAAATCCTAGTATTATTTCTGGAGGATCGACTTAATATTGCTTTGTCTCTCATAAGAAAATATGTTCATAAAATTTCAGACTAAATAATTTATATGAAAAAATGTAGAGCCATGTTTGACAGTCTTCTCTAGTATTGCTTTTGACTTTGTACGAAACTAACAATCTTCTTTAGTACTGATTTTAACTTTGTACGAAGCTAACTTCTCGTGTCAGAAAATATGGCTCTAAACCTTCTTATGTCTGTCTGTTTAGACGCAGGTATAAAGTTAAAGAGAACAAGATGATGTTACAAATAAGAATGAGAAAATTGAAGTATTTTGGACATATAAAGAGACACGAAGGGCTAGAAACCATCATGGAAGGAGGCATCACAAAAAAGAGGAAGACCACAAAGAAGATAGATTCGTGATGTAACCGATGGTTTGAGCATAATGGGAGCAGAGGCGAGACATCAGGCCTACAAGAGAGAAATTCCGAAGGACTGTTGGGGTGGCAAAGTTCTACTCAGAACAAGCTATTTGATGATGATGATGATAAAAACCAACTGGCTAGAAATCCAATATGGTGAGACTGCATCAGATCTGGGTAAACCGTGGAGAGGTTACGGTAAAACTTAATGCATGGGAGTAATGGACAAAAACAGGTACAATACGATAATTTCCCATTAGTTAGGAAAAAATTAATAATCAAATATGAAAAGTAAAAACAATCGATTTGTATATAAACGTCGCTGGTCTGGTACCGAGGCCCGCAAGGGAAGCAAAGAATAGTACCACTGTAACCTATAAGGCATGTTGTAAGAGGCGACTGATGTAGGACCTAGAGAAGCTACCCTAGTAAATAAAAAGCATCGCAAAATCGGATGTGCTGGCCTACGTGTAGGCACATAACTGGCACAATCGCTCTTAAGCTCAGATCACATACAAATCACACAGAGGGGTTAACAAGTGGTCGATGTGGAGCGTTTGAAGAAGAAGAATATAAATGTGATTAGGTAGCAGTGTAAGTGCAGAAACAAATGTTATGAGATCTGTACTCACTACAGACGAGCAGAATCTGGGTCAATGCGTCTACACAAGTCTCATGGATAATCGTCGCAAAATTCGCACAAGTGACCTAGAAGTTGGTTGCAGAAAAAATAATCGCCAAATGAAATCGCCAATAGATGTGAAATCCGATCGCTAATAGATGTGATAAACAACATACTATACAGAAAAATTACATACTTTGGTTACATCAAGCGTCAGATGGCCTGGAAAGAACAATACTAGAAGGCAGGGTCCCAGGACGCAGAGGCAGACCAAGAAGAAGATGGCTACAAGATATTAAAGAAACCGTGAACATGACCATCGACGAAGTGGTTGAACTATAGAGACAGAGTGAATTTCAGATGTCCTGCAAAGAGAGGAACGTCCTATAAAGGATACGCACCTTGATGAGATGTGAAATCATTTGTCTGACTCCTTTGCATTGCGCTGCTAAAATGAGTTATTTTCTACGGTTGCTGGTATTGTATCCGATTGTTTATGTCCTTGTCTTCTGTTAAACATCTTCGTTTCATCACACGAAGTGAAATGTACATCTCTTCCGACTTACACGCAATGTGGATAAGGAATCTATAGAAATCTCAATATATGGGCATAATAGCCACAACATATATATATATAAATTCCTCTCGTACCGTTAGATCGTTAGATTTTAATAGGGTCAGTAAGTAATTTCTCCATACCGCTCTGTCCTGTGCAATTCTCTCAATCTATTGCATTGGAATTGAGTCCGATATTTCTTACACCTCTCAGCAGATTTCGCTTGAGGTTTTTCCTAGTGCGTCCTCTCTTTCTTGAACCCTTTGTCTCCCACTTCAATGCCTGCGTTGGTATCCGTTGATCATTTCTTCTCAATGTATGTTCATCATATCTTCTCCTTCTTGTAACAGTTGTTACTAGTGGTTGACCAAACATTTCTCAGATTTATTCACTTCTCAATTCGTCCCATTTTATATTCAAGATTTTTGCAGACATTTATTTTCAAATCATTAAACTTGCTTTTTCTATCTTATGTCATTTTCCAACTCTCGCTGGCATATGTTAGGATGGATACAACCAGTGGCGGCTCGTGGTCAGTTTTCTAGGAGGGGCCAGACACAGATTTTCGGAAAAATCATGGTTGTGAAGTATTTACTATTATTTGTCTATTTCGGGAAGTTATTCTCACTTTCGATTATTGGTGGGGCCGGGCCCCACTGGCCCTCAATGACGAGCCGCCTCTGGATACAACATTGGAATTGAACATTCGTAATCCTTAATGAGTCATAGCTAAACACTTAACAACAAAGTACTGTAGTTTTACATACAGAACAAACAATAACAATACACAACAACGTTTCGACCGAAAGCCCATTACTGCATGTTTGAATTTATAATAGCTGTACTTGTGTTTATACTCCATCTATTCCGCCCGCCTGCCCAGCTGTTGTAGCGGCTGAACGACGGGTGACAAGCTCCTGTGAGTGTGGGTTCAATTCCGCGGGCTGGCAGAAAAGCCACAGGTTCTCCAGATTTATGGTGTCGTGGCACCGACCCGAAGGGTTACGATGTCCATGGCACCGAGCCGAAGAGCTGAAAGCTCAAATGCTTCTGGATCGGAAAAAAATCTCCATTTAAGGCCTTTTGGTCGAAACGTTGATGTGTATTGTTTTTGTATTTGTAAAACTAAAGTACTTGGTTTTTACGTGTTTCACCTTTGTACATAGTTATGCAATTTCCTTATATCTTTGGTTCCCATTAAGGCGATGAGATTTCATCAACTTCTTATATTGTCAGAATAGTTTTACTGCAATCTTCCCTTATATTGTCATCGCTACATAGTTTTACTGCAATCTTCCCTTATATTGTCATTGCTACATAGTTTTACTGCAATCTTCCCTTATATTGTCATTGCTACATAGTTTTACTGCAATCTTCCCTTATATTGTCATTGCTACATAGTTTTACTGCAATCTTCCCTTATATTGTCATTGCTACATAGTTTTACTGCAATCTTCCCTTATATTGTCATTGCTACATAGTTTTACTGCAATCTTCCCTTATATTGTCATTGCACATAGTTTTACTGCAATCTTCCCTTATATTGTCATTGCTACATAGTTTTACTGCAATCTTCCCTTATATTGTCATTGCTACATAGTTTTACTGCAATCTTCCCTTATATTGTCATTGCTACATAGTTTTACTGCAATCTTCCCTTATATCGATAATGAGCCTTAGCCCATGTGATATTGAGTCAATGTCAAGATTTCATAATTCATAACAAAGCTATTGTAAAGAAATAACAAACTGTAACATCGAGTGAGATAATCTTTATTTAAAAAAAAGTCATTAGATTTTTGTGATAACTTCAATAGCTGTATTGTACATTGTTTCTGCTAAAGTTGGCGTCTAGGGGTTAGTGACTCGGTCTATTAACCTCGACGTTCTGATTTCGAATCACGCTGCGGACATTTTGGTTCCAAATTGTTTCGCGTGGATTTTAGCAAAAGGACGGTGGCACCACCTGTTTAGAAAGCAATGGCAAACTACTGAATGTAATAATGTCTAGAAAATTCACAAACAGCGTTAGAAAACCGGGGTTGATTCGCAAAGTCCTGTAAAGGATATGCAATTAAATTTTCTGCTCAAAGTTGAAGAGATAAAAAGTTGTCAATATAAAATAACAAGTCGAGTATCCGTGAATTAAATATACCCTCCGATGGAACCTCGGATGAAATGTAAAGGAAGACCCCGCCCGCGTGCCCAGTGTGTTCGTAGCGCGTTGGACTACGGGTGACTAGTCCTCTGTAAGTGCGGGTTCAACTCCGCTGACTGGCAGAAAATCTACAGGTTCCTCAGATTTATGGTGTTCGTGGCACGAGCCGAAGGGTTACGATGTCCATGACACCGAGCCGAAGAGCTTTCAGCTCAGTGCTTCTGGATCTAAAAAAAAAAGGGAAAACCCAGGAACATTTGAAGTCGGGAGTTGGAAATAGAATGCAAGAAAATGGGGAGAGAGTGGAGAGATCTGGAAAAGATGGTCTTGGGTAGGAGGGCTTGGAAAACCGTGGTTGCTGACCTATGCCTCCCTAGGGGTGAGAGGTGAAGGATAATGAAAGAAATACTCTGCTATTTTATTTATTGATTGATCGATAAATGACATGAAAATCAACAACACTAAAATAGAAATAATGAATATGGGAAGAAAACATAATAAACTAGATGTCCATGTCAATGGCACTAAAATAAACCAAGTGAAAGAATTCAAATACTTAGGAAGAATATTCACAGAAGACGGAAGACTAGAAAGAGAGTTCAAAAAGCAAATGCTATCCATCGTTAAGGCACCCACAAATTTCACTGACAGCTAAACAACAGATCATCAACAGCATTTTCATACCTACTTTGTGTTACCAGAGCCAAACATGGACAATGAGCAAAGCGCAGTCACAAAAATAACACGTGAAATGTGCTGCCTGCGAAAAGTTACCAAGAACACCAGAAAAGACAGAGTCACCAATATCAGCATAAGAAAGAAAGTTGGCACAGAACCTTGTTTGAATTACATTGAGAAACAAAGAATAAAATGGTTTGACCACTTAATAAAAATGCATCCAAACTCCACAGTATACAAAGTCTTCTACAACAGAACATCAGGAAAGAAGGTGAGAGGAAGACCACGAAAAGATGGTTAGATGACATAGCAGAATCCTGTCAAAGAGCAAAAATAACAATCACCCAAGCCACCAGAACAGCACAAGACAAAAACAGAAAACCACAACACTGGGCAACAACCCGGTAGCAGTGTGACCACAAAAGAAGAAAGGAGAAGAAGAAGATTGATCGATCGATATGATCATCATCATCTTTGAACTTCGGGGAATAATCATGTGTGCTTCGATCTGTTTCTTACACAGGTAGATTCCAACGGCAGTGCACGAATTCCGTGGCACCAGTGACTGTTCCCGGTGTAATTTTGAGAATGGAAAAAGTAATTTGTCTAAATTTTATTTCAATAGGAAGCAATAACTATCTTTGGTAAAACGAATTTCCAGCCTGCTTTTATTAATTTTAAATTTCAAAGAGTTCTTTTACTTGCATAATTTGAACACATGGTGTAAATTTTATCGTCCGCCTCCGATATAACTCAATAACTCGAACTTATATACATTAAGTTCAGGTGTAAAGCTCTAAAGCTCCACACTAAAGAAGAAGCAGGTGCTTTTAGAGTGAGAGATGAACGTCTTATCTCAGCATTTTAAGGACTCCAAAACCCGCTATTTATAGTGCATGACGTAGTTATAAAGTAAAAATAAAAGAACTAACATATGGAAGAGAACTGACATAAGAACAAAAATCAAGTGTTAAAGAGCTTGCGTTTTTCACTTGGCTACATATGGTTGTGAGACATGGACCATTGACAAAGCGGCGAAGATCGTTAATGCCTTTGAATGCCTATACTACAGAAGAGTACTTAGAATATCATGGACAGAGAAAAGAACAAATGCTTCTGTTCTCCAACAGCTTGATATTTAAAAGAGTTGGCTATTAACGAGAATAAAGTCAAAGGAAAATTAAATATTTCAGACACATCAAACGACATGAATGCCTAGAGAAGATAAGTGTGGCGAGAATGGTGTCTGGAAGAAAAATAAGAGGAGGACCTAAAAGACGATGGGTACAAGATGTCATTGACGATCTGAGAATGACTGCTGTTGATGCCGGCCAACTTGCACAGAGCAGAGAGTTTTTCAGGTCTGATGTGATGGGAACCAGGTTCCGAAAGGACTAGCCACTTGATGATGTTGATGAGTTATAAAATGAGTATAAATCTACATATGAGATAGTCATATAAAATAAGCTGTTAGACGTTCTTCTCTTCATCTTCTTATTTTCAATACTCAACGGAACACAGGTCTTCAACAAAATTCGTCCAGTTCTTTTTCTCTTTCGCCATCCCTTCCAATTCTTTCCATGTCTTCATCATCAAGTGCCGTGCCGGCTGGCGTAGGCGATCATGGATCTCCACAAATCTCTGTCGTTGGGGTTTGCTATCAACTCAGATGTTGACGCTCTACCATGCCATGAAGTCAGGCTATAAAACATTTTCGCTCTCTGTCTTCCTCTGTCTCGTCTACCCTCGATTTTACCGGTTGTCACAATGTGTTCTAAGCCTCCCTTCTCATCACATGCCCGAAAAATGATGACTGCCTCTTTCTTATATTGATGATAAGCTTTCTCTGTGTCTTGATCTCATTCAGTACCTCAACATTAGTCATTTTAGCAGTCCATGGGATTCTCATCAATTCTTCTATAAAAGCACATTTCTGTGGCTGAGATTTTTCGATCTGTGTGTTCATTGTCCATGACTCGCATCCGTATGTCAGTATTGGTTCTATGTAGCACTGAATAACTCGCATTCTGATTGGGATTGACAAGGACTTGTTGCAGATAATGCTTCTCATTTTCAGGAATGATGTTTTCGCTTGTCATATTCTGCTCTTTATTTCTGATCGGCATCTGATGTTACCAGGACTCTGAGGTATTTAAATTGCTGCACTTGTCTTAGATCAGTCCATTTATTTGATAACCATGTGATTTCCCATTTTGGCAAAATCTGCATTTTTATATTATCATAATTCTCCTTCTTACTTAACATTTTCGATTTGCGTTTCGATTTGATTATCGAAAGACTGGAGAGAATACAGAACGAAGCTATGCCCATCATCCTCGGTTGCACAAGGGATACACCCTATGTAAGATGAGGTTTCTCCTGATTTTCCTGACCATGGAGTATAGACTCAAGATAGCTAGAGCACGTGCCTATCTCAAAATAAGTGCCAAAAAGGATCACCCATTGCATGAACAGCTCAGCACCAGTGGTGGAAATCGGCTAAAGCGGGCAAGTCATGGGTTGGCCGTGCCGCAGATACTGTTCAGCTGGTATGCGGGCTCAATAATATTGACTATGGGAAGAATGGATACCGATGCCTCCAATATACTGGAACACTTTTTCAACCATCATTATATTTGACAAAGGTTGCAGAGAGGGAAATCCCGCGGCGTTGAATGCAGACGTCAAAACCATCATCGATGAAAACATGCAATGCAGACGACGTTGTGATCTACACGGATGGATCGGTAGTTCGTCCGAAAATCTGCATGGGCCTTCTCTGCAAGTTCATGTTCAGAATGGTCAAGGAAGCGTGGTGCCTCAGTATGACAACAAGCAGCATGACAATGGAGGTACTGGCGGTGACCAATGCACTACTCTGGCTAGAGTCACAAACTACACTCATGCGTGCATTCTGAGTGACTCATTGAGTATGATCTGAAAGGTGGAGGCCGGTTCGGTGCGCAGGCAATGGACTGAATCACTGCAGGCGTCAACAATTTGCAGAATTACACTTATCTGTGTTCCGGGGCACATGGGTGTCGTTGGTAATGAGAGAGCAGACAGACTGGCTGGCTCTGCCACTATATCAGAGGGCCAGCCAAAAGGACAGAGCTGACATCGTGAAGCCATAGAGCGTGGCCGCACAGAAGACCTTCATCTAAACCAATCCACGCCAACTACTAGATTGCGAGAACTGGGTTTGAAGATTGGTGTGCAAGAAAAGAACGGTACAACAGGTATACGAGTAGGCTCATCAATCAAAATAGAACTGGTACGGTCAGTCGCTGGACGCTGATGGAGATATTGCGAAGGAGATCGGAGCACATATGGACATGTCGGAGTGCAATGAAGATATTCCAAACTGAAACTGGAACTTAACATTTTAATATCAATCTCCAAGCTCCCTTCTCCGAGTATTTCTAGACCTTCCCTACTCCACTTTCCTTGTGGGTTCCAAAACAGTGCATGTCTTGCAATGTCTTCTCAGTGTGTGTCTTATCGATCTACAGCGTCTCTTCCTTAGCTTTTTCTCCACTGGTATCTGCTTAAGTCTTCCTCTGAAGTCATCGTTCGTAATTTTATCATACCATCTAAGTCTCTATATTCTACGTTGTCGTTCTTAATTGGGAATAAATAAATATTTCCAGCAAATTAGCTAAAGACCGGCCTCATCATGGAGAATGTTCTTTACAGAATGTCGTTCTCATTCTCTCTCTCGCTCTACCTTTTTAACCCAGATTGGGACATATGCCCTCAACCAACTCATGCCACGTCTTCCTATCTCTAGCTATCTCCTGCAGCTCCCTCCAGCTCTTCTTTATATTGTTGATCTCTACCTCCAAATCTCGTCTACATGTATTTCTCGGCCTCCCCTTCTTTCGCTGTCCCTGTCTGTTCCAGAAAAGGACCCTTCATATTATATTCCCCTCCGGTTTTCGCAAAATGTGTCTTATCCAACGCCAGCGTCTTTTTTTAAACTTCTAGGTTCACTTGAATCGGTCTTGTTCTCTCCATAAGTTTCTCATTTGTGGCTGTATCGTACCATTATCACAGCACGAACACTCATGATCTCTAGTTAATTCTCCCACTCCCTCCAACGTCATGTTCAAGAAGTGGTTAATATCATTTTGCCACCGGCTAGTTTGTTCATAAAACATCTTGTCTTTCAAGATTCATGCCATGTATTACTTTCTCTCTAAACCAAATCTTCTTCATCTTCTTTTTCTAATCATGTTTTGTCACACAGCTTCAGGAAAATAAGAAATTTATAGAAACATCTCTTGTGTACACTTCGTACATTGTGTCTTTCACTGCCTCTGTTATTTCTGTGGTCTACTTTTTGTGGGGGCGACCTTTTGTCTTCTATCCATCATCATCAAGGTGCGTATCCTTTATAGGACGTTGCTCTCTTTGCAGCACATCTGAAATTCACTCTGTCTCTTGCCAGTTCACCCACTTCGTCGATGGTCATGTTCATGGTTTCTTTAATATTTTGTAGCCATCTTCTTCTTGGTCTGCCTCTGCATCCTGGGACCCTGCCCTATAGTATTGTTCTTTCCAGGCTATCGTGACGCTTGATGTGACCAAAGTATGTAATTTTTCTGTATAGTATGTTGTTTATCAGCCAATTCTCTTTAACATTTAGTTCTTTCAGGACATCAGCGTTCTTTCTTTTTTTTATCCATGGTATTCGTAGGATCTTTCTGTAGCATTTAGTTTCGAAGGACTGGATTTTCGTTCTTAATTTCTGTGTAATAGTCCATGATTCACAACGATAAGTAGCCACTGGGAAAATGCATGCTCTCAATATTTTTAATTTTAGTATTTTGCAGGTGCTGTTTTAAATATATCATTGCACATTGAGTCGTACTGTTTGTTGGTAATCTGCTTATGTGGCCGAATCATTTAATTTGTCGTTTCTTGATGACGCTCATCTCTGATGTTGTACTCATTTTGTGAAATAGGGGGAAGACTGCAGTAAAACTTGGTAAATAACGAAACACGTACAAACAAAGTACTATAGTTTTACAAAATACAGAATATATTGTTTCTCTTCTTTTCCCCTTCTAGTTTTGTGTTGCACTCATTTCGTTATTCGTTTTTATTCCCAGTTCATTAGATACATTTGCATGTTTCCGTTATCGTCCATTTGTAAGTGTTCTCTATAATTCGTCACTCCTGTTGTGTCGTTTGCTTGATAAAGGCCTTTTGGTCGAAACGTTGCTGTTTATCGTCACTGTTTCTGTATTTTGTAAAACTATAGTACTTTGTTTGTACGTGTTTCGCTACTCATGTTGTGTATCTCTACATTTTTATATCGATATCTTCTTGATACTGTGACGTTTAACTTTGTCAAAATATTTTACTACTTGGAGCACAGTTGTTTTTTGTGTGGTTTTTTTTCCGATCCAGAAGCACTTGAGCTTTTTCAGCTCTTCGGCTCGGTACCATGGACATCGTAACCCTTCGGTTCGGTGCCACGAACACCGTAAATCTGGGGAATCTGTGGCTGTTTCTGCCATCCCGCGGAATTGAACCCGCACACACAGAGGGATAGTCACCGTAGTCCAACGCGTTACGAACACGCTGGGCAGACGGACGAACCAATGGTCCTCGATGTTTCACTCTTGTGGGGCATCTATATTATTTCTGTTCTTTGTCCAGGACGATCTAACCATTTTCTATAGGACTTTGTTTAAAAAATTTGAGATTGACATTCACAAAATTTACAAATAATTCCATAGTTCATAGTTCATAAGTACGGTTCCAACTTCACTGCAACGGATCACCCCATAATTGCTCCGTTCCTGTGCCAATAAAAATCGCACGAAATGCTAAGAACTGTGAAATGTTTCCTGTGTGAACTAATTCCAGAATGAAACAGTCGCGTACAGCCACAAAAAGTAACCTGCACCGCATAAAATGCATATGGCCGTCGCTAATGTAGAAACACAAAACTCATTCCATATCTTAGTTTAATCCCAGCCAACTCTATATAATTAGGCCAGACAACTAGCTCGGGTTCCTGACCTAGATCAGAAAAGGGGCGAAAATATAGATGCTTGACAGAACACTGCAAGCTTTTTTTACAATTTTACTCAATTCTGTGAGTCTATGGTTATTTATTGTTGAAAAATATTCATAATATTGATATTCCTTATTGTTAAACTTAACTTGTTGTATAAGATAACTTCGAGCTAGCATTTTGTGTTGATTTTAAAATGAATTCGTCTATATACACCAATACTGGAATGCGAGGTCACATGGTGTAGTTGGGGTCTGATTTCCCATAATTCTTACCTAAGTCCGAAGGCCCGTTAGTTTATCATTTGCTCTGGTTTAATCAAGGATCATCATTTCTGCACATAGAATCAATTAGTTCACAAGCGCTCAGATTTCCTCCTCCACAATATGTATCTCAGCATAATGAGTATATGGCAACTAACGACATCAGTTCTGTGTTAACTTAATGTTCTTCTTTGGTTTTAAATATAATGCTTTTCTCTATCTACACCACATTTGTATATATTCTTGCAATCTGGTTTGCGTTGTAGATTCACTACTACTAGTTAATTGCAAATCCTTTACGGGACTTTGCGAATCAACCCAGTTTTTTAACGCTGTTTGTGATTTTTCTAGGCATTATTACGTTTAGTAGTTTGCCATTGCTTTAAGAACGGGTGGTGCCATCGTCCTTTTGTAAAAATCCCCGCGAAACAATTTACAATAAAACTGTCCGCAGCATTATTCGAACTCAGGGCGTCGAGGTTAATAGCCGAGTCACTATCCCCTAAGCCACAGATACCGCCTCACTACTATTGCTTGAATAGGGAATTCAGAATATCAGTCTGGTCCTTTACTCACCTCCTTTTTACAGCAACACAATTTACAAGACTATTGACTGGTTCATTTACCCTTACACCTGCTTCAGCTGGCACAAAAATAAAACTGATTTTTATCAGCATAGACCTATTTAGCTACTTCAACAATTGTTTTCGAGTCGAACCCGCCTCAATCTTTCGGAGCATAGTCATGAGTCACTGAGAAAACATGTATGGATAAAAGTCAGTGACTCCAGCCAGACCATATTCAGTTACTGCCATGACTTCTACAGGGTGTTCAAGATTAAAGCAGCCCCATTGACAAATCGAAAGTTGCCAGATAATCTATCGCGTTATGTTTATGTACTATTTAAACCGGTTCTGACTAGCTCGTTTTACGTCACATTTGTTCATCGCCCTTCCCGCACTACAATTACATACCGTCATACAACCTTGACCTATACTACGTCATAACTGAACCTTCTCATTTTCATACATATATGCCAGATTGACTCCATTCACAGGCTGCTATTATCTTGAACACCCTGTATAATGAGACTGTTTGCAGACACGTCAAAACTACCATTGTTTTCGGTTACAATATCCTGTCTGACGTGAGCAGTGGAATCCTATGATCTCCGCCGCTCTTCAAACTACTGAGATATATATGTATAGTCTCAATGTGATTCGATATCTTTCTTCTTTCTTTCTTTCTTTCTCGAAACCTGTTTGCCTCACAGAGTCAGGTCAGGAAGAGATTTCTAAAACGGGCCCTAGTATGCGCTTTGTAAATAGTCTCTTTCGTCGCCTCTGTTATCTCTGAGGTCCATCTTTGCGTGGCCGGCCTTTTGCTTTGTACCCATTGTATCGGAGCAGCATTGCTCTTTGAGGTGCACTTTCTGATGGTAATCTGCTTACGTGGCCGAACCATTTAATTTGTTGTTTCTTGATGAAGTCTAGTACTGATGTTGTACCCACTTTTTCCTGATGTCTTCATTTCTCAACCGGTCTCTTCTTGTTACACCCAGCATTCTGCGTAGACACTTCATCTCTGTTGTGACTAGTTTTCTTCTATCGTTTGTTGTCAGAGTCCAGGTTTGGCACTGGTAACATAATGTGGGAGAAAGATTGTGTTGAACATTGCTCGATATCTATGAGAATATAATGAAGAAATGAACTGTAACAATGAATATGTTTCATACACTGTATTGACAATCGTAGAATAGGATTTCATAAAATAGTGTTGACAAATATGTAACTACAAATTTAGATTTACTTAAGTAAAAACAAATAAATTAATACAATATTCCAATCGTGATAATAATGATAAACGTCTATTGCAAGCCATGATGACAACAGTCTCAGACTCGCGTTGTTGCACCTTTGTGGTTTATGCGGAGGGTATTCTTCATTCTTCTTCTTCTTTGCGTTCGGTTTCGTATGCTCGTCTAAATCATGAGATGGGTTGCCTCTATGAAGCTGCATGTCAGTTGGAGTTCTTCGAGAGTTCCCCATAGCTTGGTCTGTAAGCTTGTTCATGAGGCCATGTTTCATTTCGTTGGTGTATGTATGATGGACATGACTGCAGGATGTGCTCTGGAGTCTGTGTTTCTGTCTGGCATGCACACTGTGCAGTCTGAGCAGGCTTTATTATGTGCATGTGGTGGTTGAGCCTGCAGTGACCTGTTCTTAGGCGAAAGATTGTTGTGTGCTGTTTTCTGTTTAGTCTGCTGATGGGATCTTGTGGGTGTTTGCTGTGGGTTTGTTGCCTCCATACCTCTTTGTACTTTCTTTTGATATGTGTCTTGATTTCTATTCTTCGTTCAATTCTGGAACGCAATTTCCTATGATATGCGTGACATGCAGGAACAGGGTTGAACATGGGAGTTTTATGTTCTGGTGTTCTGCAACTGGTTCTCTTTAGTGCCATCAGAAGCGATTGGGTTCTTGTTCTTTAACCCAATTTCATGTAGTATTTTTGTTGTACATGACATTGAATAGCTGGGACATTTGGGATTTTCTGGCTATTCTTAGACAGGATTTATAACTAGATTGCTCTTGCACTACAGAACAAGCGGCTATAAGTGCTGGTTAGTAATTCATTGATCAAGTTATGGTGGTTTACTTAACTTATTCCACACTTGTTGAATGTCTGCTGATCATACTGAATTCTACTTGACGGTTTCACTTATTACTCTCCTCCTAGTGGAGCGATGACCTCAACAGTTGACTGAGCTCTACTATACTCTAGACATGTGCTCAAATGTTCAAGAAAAGAGTACCATTACATTCTGAGTTACTGCACTTGACGATGGGTATGCACTAGACGATGGATATGCACTTGACGATGGGTATGCATTTGACGATGGGTATGCACTTGACGATGGGCATGCACTGGACGTTGGGCATGCACTTGACGTTGGGCATCACTTGACGTGGTATACATCGACGATGGACATGCACTTGATCCAACGATGGACATGCACTTGACGATGGATCGCGATGCATGCCGTGAAGATGGACATGCACTTGACGTTGGACATGCACTTGACGATGGGCATGCACGTGAAGATGGGCATGCACTTGACGTTGGACATGCACTTGACGATGGGCGTGGGTTTCATAACCCTGCTCATACTTGAGTGCACCTCATCATGTTTAATTAGATCATCCGACTTGTTTTCAACCACAGCCTGTGATTCAAGTTTAAACTGACTATAGAACAAATCACGAGAGATGGCATACCTTGAAAAGACATGACCAAAGAATACCAAAACAGGCATTGAAGTGGAGGCAAAGGGTTCAAGAAAGCAGCATGGAAGTGGGAGGCAAAGGGTTCAAAAGTTACATTGAATCGGAGGCAAAGGGTTCAAGAAAGCAGGCATTGAAGGGAGGCAAAGGGTTCAAGAAAGCAGACATTGAAGTGGGAGGCAAAGGGTTCAAGAAAGAGAGGTCGTCATAGGGAAACCCTGAAACGAACTTTACTAAGAGAGGCAAAACATAACCTACTCAATTCCATGACATACATTGACCGAGTTGCCCAGATCAGAGTGGTATATAGAAATTCCTTGCAGGTCATTTTTTGTTAATGGAACGAGAGTAATATATATATAAATACTCAAAATTATAATAAAATAGACGACACACAAATACTGCATTTTTGGGGTGAACCACTACAAGTTTTAAAAATATCTGTATATGCCTAAAATGTCTACCAGCCACCTACATACATCTGAAGATTTCCTTTCATTTTTCTAGAAGCCACCATTTGCCAAACCACCAAGTAATGAGTGCTATATATATCTCTCTCGCGATCGTTCTTAAGCCGTTTTTATCATTCTATTGTGATATATAACATCCAGGGGCGGCTCGTCATTGAGGGCCAGTGGGGCGGCCCCAAATAATCGACAGGAGAATAACTTCCTGGAATAGACAAATAATAGTAAATACTCCGAACACCATGATTTTTCCGAAAATCTGTATCTGGCCCCACCAAGAAAAATGACAACGAGCCGCCACTGATAACAGCCAAACATCAAGAACGGAATGTACGTGCACAGCCTTCAGTACCAATTGAGATCAAGTGCTTATCCTTCGGTGGTGTGTTCGATTTCAACCAGCGTTTAGAGTGATATGTATTAGCTCCAGAAACCAATGATATTGTAAGTGTGATGGTGAGATTTCAAACTTAAGAAGTCTAAGCTCAAAAATGATATTGTAATGATGTGAGATTTCAACCAGGTTTAGAGTGCATATATTATCTCCAGAAACAATGATATTGTAAGTGTGATGGTGAGATTTCACCAGCGTTTAGAGTGCTATATATTAGCTCCCGAAACCAATGATATTGTAAATGTGATGGTGAGATTTCAACCAGCGTTTAGAGTGCTATATATTATCTCCAGAAATCAATGATATTGTAAGTGTGATGGTGAGATTTCAAACAAACAGTTACGTAAAATATCATTTGAAAAACATACCAAAGTTCATTAGAAACAAATAAACAGATAAGATATTAAATATTATAGTTTCATTGATGCATAACTGAAATAGTCGATGATAAATTAAATATCATTTAGCTTTTGTTATATAATAGATGCGTCTGTAGCTCAAGCGGTAGTGAGCTCGATCACAAACCCAAGCGTCCCTGGTTCAAAGCCTACGGTGGGTAAGTTTGGAAGTAAATTCTTCTCCGTGGATTTTTACAAAGGTAAAAGAAACCTCACCGTTCAGAAAGCAGCGACAAACCACTGAACGTGTAAGTGGTGCCTAGAAAATAAACGACTCGTTTTCAGTGGCTGATGACAACGTCCTGTAAAAAATATGCCACTATTTTCATTCTTCATATAATAGATACAATGAAACTTGAAGACTCTATATCTATGCAAAATATACAAGAAAAGATGACTTAGAACATCAGGGAACAAGGCTAGAGAAAAACCACGAAAAAAATGGTTAGATGGCATAGCAGAATCCTGTCAAAGAGCACAAATCACCCAAGCCACCAGAACAGCGTAAGATAAAAACAGAAAACTACGATAACCCGGTAACAGTGTGACGACAAAAGAAGAAGAAGAAGAATACACAGATGAAGAAATACCGTTTCTTACAATAAAGGAAAGAAGAGTATAAAGTGGAAGTGGTTGAGATATACATTTAAGAATACAGAAGACCAGACACCCACATGGGGTTCTGAAATAAAATTTGGGAGGCAAGAGGGACAGTGGAAGACCTAAAGAAACATAGAGACAAGCTGTAGGTAGAGAAAGAGAAAAGGCGGATTGACATGGAATGATCTAAGCTGACTTTCTCAAGGCAGATCTGGGAGTCTGTGGCCTAGGGGTTAGTGACTCGGTCTATTAACCCCGTCGTTCTGAGTTCGAATCACGCTGCGGACAGTTTGCTTGCAAATTGTTTCCGTTGATTTTAACAAAGGACGATGGCGCCACCCGTTCAGAAAGCAATGGCAAACTACTGAACGTATAAGTGGTGCCTAGAAAAATCTCGTTTACTGTAGTTGATCGCTACGTCCTTTAGGATATGTCTCGATTTTCATTCAGAAGAACTTGCCGCCCGAGTAGTTACCGGGACTCAAATTAGGGGTGTAAAGAATAGAACCACTGTTACCTACCATGCATGTCGTAAGAGGCGACTTAGGAGGTTGGGGTTGGACTTGGGGCTAGCTACCCCACCCTGTAAAATCACTAGATAGCTACAGAAACCACAACCAGGAATATTCATAGCTTGCCACCCGAGAAAAACTACGCAAGGAGGGACTCATGACAAGAAAACGGGTAGAGATCTGGAAAAGATCGTCTTGGATAGGCGGGCTTGGAAGGCCCTGGTTGTGGACCTATGCCTCTCTAGGGACGAAGGATGAAGAAGAAGAATAACATGCAGATGAAAATATACAACTGTATGAATTCCTAAGGTAGAATTATACAAAACAAATGTGTCGCTTAATTTGCAGATGGAAACATATAAGTAAGTAAAGGTAAAGGAACCCTTTCATACCTCGTGGTATATAGGTCAATACAGTGTTAGGCCTGTATTTTTCATTGACCGTCGGCACACGATGGGTGATGTGGTCAGCATCACGCCGGTCGCCTTTACTTTCCCAGAGCATGTCTGGTACCCAGTTGAGGCTGGGTCGACCTGAGAGCCGTCGCGGTCGGGAAAATTCCACGCGCATTGCGGGAACTGAACCCTGAACCCACCAGTCTTGCGAAGCGAGTTCACTAACAACTACGCTACAGCGGCTCTCTAGATGGAAACATATACTTTACTACAATTTCATCAAGAAAAGAAACACACATTTGGACGATTTATATCAGGAATTTTTTTCATGATTCCAGTTCAGAAAAAGGTGTACAAGATGCGTTCTCCTCCTGGCACTGTATACATCAAAATTTGGCTCGGTTAGACTCTATTTAAAAGGACAAAAAGTGAAAATGAGGAGCCTTAGAACACTCAAAATAAGCCCACCTACCAGTGGCGTAAACCGTGATACTTTGACCAAGGTAACGGGACTCGTCCTGGTCTATGAAAATGGACTCCTTAAGTTGGAAATATTATGCCCGCAATTAGGAGGCGAAAATATAAAATTACAACAAAAACACGTAGGAACCAGGTATCCTGGTATACGGATCTGTAGGCGATTAACTAGCACAACAAAATTATTCTCTAAAGTGTAATTTGCATACAGACCACAAAAAGTGGTTTATCAAATGGTCGATTCGAGCGCACGAAGACACTGAAGAAATAAACGCTCAAAAGGAATATCTAAGACACATATAACAAACAATAAATGCGTATTGCACAAGACAGTAGCATTATCCTGGGTGTGAACACTACTACGTGGTTGAACTACATGAAACCGTAGTCTATTACATAGAGATCTAAATTACAAGTACCTCAAAGTCGGAGTAAAGTTCGTCTGAATGGCGAAAGACATTGGTGATAAGAAAATGGAGTCTACACGCAAAAATCAGTCAAAGGGGCTATATTAAGCACAATAACAATGTATGAATTCCCAGCGAGCGAATAAAAAAAATAAAATAATAAAAAACGCTACTAAATGTATCAAATTAAATCTAATAATTCAAATATGAATATTATTAACATATTTCATCCATACAAATAATCATGGACTAAACACTACACGATGTTTAATTGTAATATAGATTTCAATGTTCTATCAAACATATGTAAAAGTCAGCCCACTACAAAGAAAATTTACGATTTCCTGGCTGAGCTGAGTATGCCTATGTAACAGTGGGTCGTGAATGAGGGCAAGGTTAAGAAAGAGAACGACATACATAAATGATTAACACTGGCTAGACTTGAATAACTTCAGAGTTATGGCTGAAGAGAAGTTCCACAAAGATGTATATAATTGTGAAAGTTATAAAATAACAACCAAACTGTATGGTCAAATATGTAAGGACTAGATAGGTCGCAGAAATGTGATTTTACAGAAGAATGCTGAAAATTCCATGGACAGCGAAGAAAACAAATGAGGAGGTTTTAAATCAGGCTAGCACGCAAAGAAACCTTATCAAAAGAATAAGAATCCGGCAATCAAGGTTCTTCGGGTATATAATGCGAAGAGAAGGTTTAGAACATTTGTTGACTACAGGTAAAATTCAGGAAATAGGATCGTGGAAGACAGAGGGAGAAGATATTGATGACCTGAAATCGTGGTTCGACACAAGAGCTATGCTCTCTCTCTCTCTCTCCGATCACTGCCCAGACAGATGTATCAGATCTCCCCATAAATTCTATTCATGTGGAAATCTGATTCATGCAGCCTTAGCATTTCTGTGTTTTACGTCACATCTTCAGCACCATTTAAAGCTCTGGTCCTTATCTTTCGGCGATGTGTTCGGTTTCAGCTTGCGTTTACTCGATTCGCTCTCCGTTCTGTAGCCATCTAGTGTTTCTTACGGTGGGGGTTAGCTAGCCCCCCGCCCTACCTCCTAGTCGCCTCTTACCACATGCGTGACACGTAACATTGGTTCTATTCTTTACACCCCAATTTGGGTCCCGGTCACCACTTTGACGAGATCTACGCCTGAACTGATTACATACACCAAGTAGAGAGATTGTGAGAGACATGATCGTCTACTCCGGCAGGCATGGCACTTGATTGAGATAACACTAACATTGCATTTACTAACACAACTAAGCTAATAGCTATATGGTGACGTTAACATAGCCAATTGAAGTAATACTTGGGAATCTACAACCCTAACCGGACTGCAAGAATACCAATCTAAATGGGATATAGATAGACAAGAGCCCTCTACTGGTAGCCTTGAACACTCTACTGGTAGTCTAGAACACTCTACTGGTAGCCTAGAACACTCTACTGGTAGTCTAGAACACGCTACTGGTAGCCTAGAACACGCTACTGGTAGCCTATAACACTCTACTAGTAGTATAAAACACTCTACTGATAGCCTAGAACACTCTACTGATAGTATAAAACACTCTACTGGTAGCGTAGAACACTCTACTGGTAGCCTAGAACACTCTACTGGTAGTCTAGAACACTCTACTGGTAGTATAAAACACTCTACTGGTAGCCTAGAACACTCTACTGGTAGCCTAGAACACTCTACTGGTAGTCTAGAACACTCTACTGGTAACCTAGAACACTCTACTGGTAGCCTAGAACACTCTACTGGTAGCCTAGAACACTCTACTGGTAGCCTAAAACACTTTACTGGTAGCCTAGAACACTCTACTGGTAGCCTAGGACACTCTACTGGTAGCCTAGGACACTCTACTGGTAGCCTAGAACACTCTACTGGTAGCCCTAGAACACTACTGGTAGCCTAGAACACTCTACTGGTAGTCTAGAACACTCTACTGGTAACCTAGAACACTCTACTGGTAGCCTAGAACACTCTACTGGTAGCCTTGAGAAGAATATTAAACCAAAAAAACAACCCGGTGTCGTTAGTTGCCACACGCTGAGAGACATACTGAGGAGAAGATCTGAGCACTTATTGGTCATTCATTGATAATAATAATAATTCCTCTCGTACCGTTATACGTTACATAGGGCCTGCAAGTAATTTCTCCATACCGCTTTATCCTGGACAACTCGCTCAATCTCATCCATAGAAATGAGACCGATATTTCTTGCCTCTCTCAGCAAAGTTCGTTTCAGGTCTCCTTAGATCGACCACTCTTTCTTGAACCCTTTTTTTTTTTTTTTTCCAGAAGCACTTGAGCTTTTCAGCTCTTCGGCTCGGTGCCATGGACATCGTAACCTTCGGTTCGGTGCCACGAACACCGTAAATCTGGGGAATCTGTGGCTTTTTCTGCCATCCCGCGGAATTGAACCCGCACACACAGAGGATAGTCACCGTAGTCCAACGCGCTACGAACACGCTGGGCAGACGGGCCAACAGGGGTATAACGTTAGTCGTTCTTGTCAAAGATCAATTATATATCACAATAAGAATGATTAAATTGGACGAACGAGCGCGAAGAAAATGAAGAAGGAGATGTTCCCACCTTCCAGAGGCTTGTGTTGATCTACGCCCATGGGCATGCTTGAATGTTTGCGGCAATAAGAAAGCGGGCAGGCTTGAATCACGACCGACTGTATAACGAAGTCCACGCTTGAATCAATATCATTGATTGTCGGGGAGTTGGCGATGGATAAGGGGTATGTTCTTCGGTCTCTTTACGACTGTCTCTTGAATGAGGGCACTCACATAGATGTTGAATTCATCCAGCAATTTAAGAAGTTTGGAGCTACCCGTTGTACACGTAGAATTAGATGAATGAGGGGCAGAGTGAGGAGTGTGATTTAACAGCAAAAAACTAGAAGAATTCGTATTCATACCCTTCGACAAGAATGGCACACCCCCTATCTAAAGTGTTGATAAGTCGTAACTCCGTAATCTTAGCAACATTATAGGGATCTATGACAAAAATATATTTGTGAACTGAACGATTCGGATTTGAGCCCCCAACTTTAGTGCGCAATGCAAACATCTCAACGACTTCGCCACATAAATTACCGAATTATATCAATTTCATGAATTATATAGACATAAATTACTTACTGAAATTATAGCAGCAACGGGCACCCTCGTCGGTGCCACGGAGTTCGTGCACTGCTGCTGAAATCTTACTGTGTAAGAAAGAGATCGGAGCACACATGGTTACTCACCGAAGTGCAATGATGATGGTTCTATCAATCAATCAATCAAACCCTTTCGACATCTGTTGTGGGAGACTGAACACCTATGAGTCTTTACATGGTGCTATGACATCGGTTCAATAACCAATATATATTACATCAACAAAATCGTAATCAAAATATGTTCACAGTTTCCACAATATTGATTAACAATGACTTAAATAATACATCAATACATCTTTCGAACAGTTCGACATCTTGGAACGCAATCGTATTCTGAATGCTACCAATCAATTAAATACATACATACACACACTCTAATAATTATATCGATGATAGTCATGCTAAGTAAGCGTCTGTAGCTCAAGCGATAGTGAGCTCGATCACAAACCCAAGCGTACCTGGATCAAACCCCACGGTGCAAGTGTGAAGCAAATTTGTTTCTCTTGGGATTTTCAAAAAGTAACAACAGACTCAATACATGGAAAAATAGTGCTTTGACTGACGCATTGTCTGCTATCTCAGCACTGAAATCTGAAAGGAACACAGAACTAAGTGATCTCAGGTCAACCTTAGACCAGTTATCCCATGAATCGAGAGGGTAGTAACTCAGTGGATACCCTCACACTGCAAGATCAAGGGAATGAAGATGCTGACAGACTGGCTAAAGAGGGAGCAGCAGGAATGCCCAAGAAAACAACCTGTTAGCTATGAAGAAGCAAAACCATGCAAGGCACTACAGGGCAAAGTGGGATAAAGAACACCCAAAACAAACAAGAATGATGGATATTACCAATTGTCAGAAGGACCAGACACTATACTTCGCCTTCGGACGGGTCACAACAGAATGAGACACCACCTGTAACCAAATTCAAGATGAGCCAACGACCTGTGCCCTGGCTTATCAAGTATGACAACAGAACATATCCTACAGAACTGCCCTCAGTATGCAGACCTGAGAAGAAAGAGGTGGCCCACTAACACCAGCGTCCAAGACAAACTGTATGGCGTGGTTGATGATCTGAGGCAGACGGCTGCCTTTGTTAGAGAATCGGAAATCCCAATCTAGTGAGAAGCAGAATGAAAGCAATGGCAAACTACTGAACGTATAAATGGTGCCTAGAAAAATCAACGACTCTTTTACTGTGGTTGATGGCTCGTCCTGTAAAGAATATGCCACTATTTTCATTTTCAGTCCTGTTACATTTGTATCTAACCCAACTCATCATCATCAGGTGCCGTTCCGGCTGGCGTAGGCGATCATTAAATCAGTAAAGATCGATATTAGATGATTGGAGATCTGGAGTTTGTCAATCTCAGACGTTGGTACCAGTATATCATCAGGAAATGGTTTTCTTTGAACATGGCTATCGAAGAAATCACCTTCATTTTTGTCCCTGCGCGCGCAGGAGTCAGGGGAAATGAACGAGCTGATAGATTGGCTGGCATGGCCACGGTATCAGAGGGGGCTGCAATGAACCTAAATGACATTCTTAACCACTGAGAGAGTCTTTTCGAACAGAAAAGTTTCAGGGTTGTGAGTCCCACTCGCTGACCAGATTGAGAGAGATGGGTGTCAATATTGGTACAGCCCGTAAAGAATGGAATACCAAATATGCAAAGAGACTGATTAATCAACAACGAACTGGCCTGTTAGGCCGCTGGACGGTACTGGATTTGTTGAGGCGGAGATCGGTGCACCGATGGATATATCCGGAGTGTTATGATGATAGTTCTCTGATAACTGATGGCTTCCGAATCAGAGATTTCATTTCAAACTTGAAATATTACAGAATCTGTCACACAATGTTCCACACTATCTTATGTTCAACAAACATATAATTAATACATGATTATGAATACAGTTTTGAACTCTGTGAGAACATATCTCAATGTTGTATGTTTGTTTGTTTTGTCGGAGATTAAATCTTCTTTAAACCGAGGCACGCCCACTCAACCTAAAGACTAGCCTTTTATTGGTTATATCAGAGAGGGTAGGTTCAGCAAACATGAACGATAAGAATGAATTCCTTTTTGAGAATCTAACACTTTGAGTAACTTTTATAATATGTTGGTTGTTGCCAGGCAACCGGATTATTTACACGTAGTAACGTCCATAATTCGCTCACACGTCTTGCATTTAACAAAACAACACCAATGAAATTTGCAGTTACATCTTTCCACCAACTTTTGTTTAAATGTATTGTAACCCCGCCCACAACACATTAAGTTGCATCCATCCATACCTTGCGACTGTTTATTACAAACCCGACCTACTGTACCCACAGAACCTGTCTCAACGTTGGGTAAACAGTAATTCGGAGATTCGTCCATATAAATTAGGTCTTCTTTTGTTGGTTTATTGAAGAGTTTATTTTTTCTAATCAGTTTAATGCCGCCTCGGTTGAACTTGATCTCTGTAGCTCCGTCGTAGCGGTCCCTGAGACGGTCTCCAATCTCTCGAAACGTGGATAGTTGTTGCCAACAGGTCTTCAGAGCGCAGGAACCTGATACTCCATGACATTTGCATTCCACTTTGGCGTAGTTGTACACAGCCTGGTTGAAGAGATATATGGAAATGTGAATAATGTCAATTAGTATTGAATTGATAGACACAAATAATTTGTTCTGAAATCAACAATACATAAAAACGAGCAATATATCCCTAAAATTAACTTTACATAACAATGAATAATATATCCCTAAAATTAACTTTACATAACAACGAACAATAAATCCCTAAAATTAACTTTACAAAACAACGAACAATATATCCTAAAATTAACTTTACAAAGCAACTTAAACAATATATCCTAAAATTAACTTTACAAAACAACAGAAATATACATAAAATTAACTTTACATAACAATGAGCAATAAACTAAATAATCATAACAATGAATAATATATCTAAATTACTTTACATAACAATGAATAATATATCCTAAAATTAAATTTACATAACAATGAATAATATGATCCTAAAATTAACATTACATAACAATGAATAAAATGTACTAAAAAAAGAACCATACATTTTACTGCTAGACCATTTTTTAAAAATGACCCAACCACTCATCCACACACAAACCACACATCCACTTATCATTCAACAACATGTTTATTAACTCTTGATAGAGATGCGACATATGACAGTATAAATACAATAAACAGAAAAGCACAGACCACAGTCTTCAGACTTGGAACGGAACCCTGCGGACTCAGAGCACACCTTCATAGAACCAATCAATCAATCAATTAATCAATTAATTAATTTAGCATAAACATGTCCGTCCATAGGTCTATTCATCATTACACCTATTGATCCATCCAGTGGCGGCTCGTCATTAGGGCAAGTGGGCCAGGCCCCACTAAAAGTAATGTATAACTGTATTTTTATTTTATAAATTAAAATATAGCAAACAAAAACTATGATTTATCCGGAAAAAAATGTTTGCCTCCACCAACCAAAATGATCACTAGTCGCCATTGGATCCATCCATTCCCTACTCTAAGTAAAAGTAAAAGTAAAGGAACCCTTTCATACGTCGTGGTATATAGTGTTAGGCCTGTATTTTTCATTGACCGTCGGCACAAGATGAGGTCAGTATCACGCCGGCCCCAGTTGAGGCTGGGTCAACCTGAGAGCCGTCGAGGTCGGGAAAAATTCCACGCGCATTGCGGGAGCTGAACCCAGACCACCAACCTTGAGAAGCGAGTTCATTAACAACTACGCTACAGCGGCTCTCATTTCCCTACTCTAACAATCATTAATCTAACTACTACCTCTTCTCTCGTTCATCCAAACATTTTTTTTCATTTATAAATCAATTCTTACATCAGTATACTTGTTCATCCATTTTAATAGAGAGATAGAAGTAGAGTGCAAAAAGTAAATACTGTAACCTACTAGCTACCCGTATTGTTAAGGCACCCAAACATCTCACTAACAGCTAAAGAGATGAGCAACACCATTTTCGTGCCTACTTTGTATTCCCAGAACCAAACATGGACAATGAGCAAAGCACAGTCGCAAAAAATAACTACATGTGAAATGCGATGACCTATGAAAAGTTACCAACAGCACCAGATAAGACAGAGATACCAACATCAGCTGTTGGGGCAGAACCATAAGCGCATTACATTGAGAAACAAAGACTGAAGTCGCTCGGCCACTTAATAAAAATGCAATCAAACTCCACTGTAAACAGTCTTCTACAACAGAAAACCGAAAATAAGGTAAGAGGAAGAGAAAGATGGTTAGATGGCATAGCGCAATCCTGTCAAAAAGCAAAAATAATTATTACCCAAGCCACTAGAGCAGCGCCTGACAAAAACAGGAAACCATGACACTGTGCAACATTCCGATAACAGTGTGACGACATAAGTAGAAGAAAGAAGAGTCCATTTTGACGTCCCTATATCTATATTGGGTATACCCTATTTTGTAATATATATATATATATTTATATTAGTTAGTTTGATCCTTTCGGGTCAAAGGCGAAATATTGGCGGAGGTTTTAGAGCTCCATGTGATGCGGTTCGTTGCTAGCAGTTTGATGATTCTTGTATGGTTTTACATCATAATAGTTTACTTTCTTGTAGGATTGTTCTTCGTAGAGTGGTCTTAGGTCTTCCACGTTTTGTTTTCCCAACTGGTGACCACATAAGGACTTGTCGACTGAGCCTCTTTTCGTCTGATCTAAGCAATGGGAAACTACCGAACGTAATAATGCCTAGAAAAATCACAAACAGCGTTAAAAGCTGGGGTTTATTCGCAAAGTCATGTAAAGATATGCAATTCACTTTTTTGTCTGATCTAAAAGCATGATCTAATATTTCTACCTTCGTTTCCTTATACTATTCGATACGGGTTGTCGTTGTGTTTTATCTCTCACTGTGTTGTTCGAGACGAAATCACTCCATTTTACTTTTTGTTTATTTATATTAGAAATATCCATATCAATTATATCTGACGCTTTCCTGACTGAACGTATAAAACATGGCAGAAACTAGTTTCAATTGCTAGTCTTTAGCTTTTGACCAGCGCTGCACGCATGACAACACATAGAGCGTGATAAGAATCTTCGTCTTGCTTTCAAAGAATGACTTTGACAACTTGGCTCAAATTTGACAAAACAGCCAACTCTATGATGATCGGAGGATACGATAAAACACATCGAGGGAGAGTCAGATCTTACACGATAACATATCACATGTGTTGACCAGGTTGACCTTTTTATGTGAGGTAAAGAAATGACCCTCCTCTCCCCCCCTTTCCAATTGATCTACAGTACTCGAAAAAAACCTTGTGCAAACTGTTTCTTCTTCTTCTTTGCGTTCGTTCTTTACAACCAATTTTAATCACTCTTTGTGATATGTTTGATCTTTGCCAAGAATGTGAATACGTTGCACGTTGGTTTGGTAGGCCCCTAAACGCATAGACTTTTACAAGTTTAGGACACGTGCATCCGATTTCAGCCAAACCTCCTTAGACGCCTCATACAACATGCGTGGCAGGTAACAGTTGTTCTATTCTTTACATCCCAAATTTGGGCCCCGATAACAACTCGGGCGAGTCGCAAACTGTTATAACTGCAGACAGTGGCGGCTCGTCATTAAGGACCAGTGGGGCCGGAAAACTACTAAAAATAATGCATAACGTGTATTTATTATTTTATAAAATAAAATGTAGCAACCAAAGTCCATGATTTATCCGGAAAAAATGTCTGGCCCCACCAACAAAAATTATCACGAGCCGCCACTGACCGCAGACAATGAATGAGGTTTGGAAAGAATAAAAATGAAACCATATTGTGAGACTTATTCAGGAACTTGTGTTCTAATTTGTTTCCATGTTTAGTTTATGTTACATTTTCTAAGCAAACTTTTGAGATTTATTTAATGATTTTATTATGATGCTTCAAAATCTACAAACGCTCAAATGTTTCCTTGGCACACAATGGAAGCAAAGATTAGTAACACTGAGACCTGGCATCTCGTAACATGTGAATAAAGGTCAGGGTTCAGCCTGGGGCTGTTTACCAAATCTGGTAAAAACTTTTAGGTACAAAATCCACCCAACCATGAACAAATCAAACGCAATAAAAATAATAACTGCCAACCACGAGAAAAGAAAGCATTTCAGAAGATGTAAACGGAAGAGGCGATGGAAGATACAAGAGATAGATAATAATAGAAAGACATTAGTTTGTCGAGGTCCTATGCTAACTGGAGTTAGAAAGGCGCAACAGAGAGAGAGAGAGAGAGGAAGTATATCTAAGATATGCAGAGGACATCGTTTTCTTGTTAAACTTCTTCTTCTTCAAACGTTCCATATTGACCATTTGTTAACCTCTCTTTGTGATTTGTATGTGATCTGAGCCTAAGAGCGATTGTACGTTTAGCCAGTTATGAGCCTACAAGTAGGCAAGTTATCCGATTTCTGCTATGCTTTTTATTTACTAGGATAGTTTCCCTAGGCCCCTACCTCAGTCGCCTCTTACGACATGCCTTGTAGGTGCAGTGTAACTATTCTTTGCAACCATTGAGGAACCCGGTAACACACTGCCGTCATGTCAAACAACTTCAAGGAATTGTAACTGCTAATCTCGTCTGTTCAATAATAAACAAGACGATAATCAGAAAATGTCTCGGAATACTAAGAAAAATAAGATTAAGTCCCTTGTCTCGTATTCCAGGAACCAAGCTCTCATAGCTCATATGTACGGTTCCAACTTCTACCCTAAAACAAACAGGTCATCCCATAATTGCTCCGTTCCTTTGATAAACAAATACTCACGAAATGCTAAACACCTTCGACTTTAGAAGTTTATTTCATCGTCTATTTATTCTCCTTCTTGTGTTCGGCGCTATGAATTCGGGGGTAGTCAAGGTGACTGGTATGGCGCTCTGACTGATTTTGCGTGAAGGCATGGTTTCCTTATTATCAGTGTCTGCCGCCTCCGACTTCAAAGGTATCATTTCACCTTCTATTTCTTCTTCACAGAACATATGTTGGTGTATGCGGCAAGTATCCATTCTTCTCAGATGTCCCAAGTCATCTTAGTCTTCTACTGCTGAGCATTTCCATGATCGATAACAAGACAGACAGTTGAGTATTTCAGGGGTGGTTATCTTGTCGTACCACCTTCTCTCTCTCATCTCTCTCTCTGTAGGTGTACGTTCACAATCTTCAGTACCATTTAAAGCTCTGGTGCTTATCCTTCGGTGATGTGTTCGATTTAAACCAGCGTTTACTGGATTCACTCTCCGTCAGCCTCTGGGATGCAAGGCAGCAAGTTGCTATTTTCTTTTAGGGTAGCGACCCTTAGACAACCTATCATCCCGGGCTGTTGGGCGTCATCTGCCCAGAAAACCTGTCTTTTCTGGACTACTTGGTTTTCTTGCCGTCCAGTTTTGTGTACGGTTTACTCCACTAGCTTTTGATTGTCCCCAATCAAACTACAAGGCAGCAGTAGTCGTACCACCTGAAGTTCAGGAGAGAGACAATGCTAGAATATGTAAACATCCATTCTACTTCGTTTGTCGTTGCACTGTTACCGGATTTGTTGCACAGTGTCGTGGTTTTCTGTTTGTGTCTTGCAGTGGATTGAGTGATAGTTATTTTAGTCTTTAGACAGGTTTCTGCTAGGTCATCTAACCACCTTTTTCTTTTCGTGTCTTCCTCTCATCCGTTTTCCTGATTTTCTGTTTTATAAGACTATATACTGTAGAGTTTGGTTGCATTCTTAAGTGGCCAAACAACTTCATTATTTGTTTCTCAATGTAATTCAAGCAAGGTTCTGTGAAAACTTTCTTTCTTATGCTGATGTTGGTGACTCTGTCTTTTCTGGTGTTATTGGTAACCTTTCTTAAGCATCGCATTTCACATGTAGTTATTTTTGTGACTGTGCTTTGCTCATTGTCCATGTTTAACTCTGGTAACACAAAGTAGGCATGACAATACTGCTGATCAACTGTTGTTTAGCTGTAAGATGTTGCACACATTAACAATGGGACTAGCTGATAAATATCCGTTAACCTTACACAACGTGATGTCATAACTTCTTTGTCTTCCTCTTCTGTAACTGTGAGCATAACAATCTTCCTCCTTCTGTCATTCTCCCTCTCGTTTTCCCACCCTCACTGCACTCCTCCCTTGTTAACCAGTTCTCATTGTTAATTTTCATCAAGAAGTGTTAAAAAGAAAACGATTTCAGGGTCACGGGTCAACGACGAGTGAGAACCAAACGACATTGTGTTTGTCTACGCCGTTGAAGCACACACAATAATGACATTATTAAGGACCCAACGTTTGGAGTATCGTCCTCAGGGTAGTAGAAATGCCACCAACCATCACCACCAACTCTTTCTTGACGGCTTATTAATCCTGTCAGGTTAGTCAAGTGGTAACACGAATCGCCCCGGCACCTCCGGCGCGTGAGGCTTACAGACTAAGAAGTCTTTATTGAGAACTGGCAGTGCGATGCAAAGGATGGAAGATACCAGGCAGATAAGAAAGGTGAGAAATTCAAGAAAACAGAACAGGAATGCCAGGTGCAGAATAATAAGAGTGGATATTCTTGAGTTATGTCGTCACATCTGCTATTCGCTGACATGGACGTATCACCGGCTAATCAGATATTATATATTTAAATAATATATGATATAATATAATAAGAGGGGAAAGTTGAGGGGGAGAGCAAGAGGAATACCGAGAGATAAGTGGGAGGAAACTTTAAGAAATGGACAGGTTAGTCTGGCAGTGTGCAACACCAAGGCGAAAGACAGAGGATACTGGAGATTCATTGCAGATAACCTTCGATGTGGAGACGCACCTGATGATGATATAATATAGGCGCTGGATAGTCACCTAGAAAAAATAGGGAATATAGCAAGAAAGAACCTGCCAGATCACGGAAACAGCAGGAAAAGGGAAAGAAAGTGAATCCTAGAAACACACGAACAAGTTGCCCGTCTGCCCAGCGTGTTCGTAGCGCGTTGGACTACGGGTGACTATCCCTCTGTGTGTGCGGGTTCAATTCCGCGGGATGGCGAAATCACAGATTCCAGATTTACGGTGTTCGTGGCACCGAACCGAAGGGTACGATGTCCATGGCACCTGCGAGACTGAAAGCTCAAGTGCTTCTGGATCAGTAAAAAGAATAAAGGCAGAGTAATGATTTCTTAATGAAGTAATGAAGCTTGAAGAGATGGCTATGACAGTGCCATGCGTATATTTTCTCAGTATGATGCAAGTCTTCGAAAATCCAGCCTTAAACTTTTTAAAAAAGTCTTTTGAAAGCGCCAATGATGTACTGTATCATAAACCGAAATCAAAGAGTATAGATACCCTAGGCAGAGCGCACGTAAATTCATAAACATAATATCGGAAAAACGTAGACTAATATAGAAAAGGTTGCGTAAAGAATTTTGTTATTGAATGGTTCATATTGATTTTGATTTCGCTGTATGTCGCCCCCTCTTACGGTGCCGCCTAATGCGACCGCCTCTCTATATCTGCTCAGCACGTTCTGGCTTAGATACGGTATAGTTGGGTGTAGGCTATATGATCATCCGGTATTCAAGATGGCTATAGATAGAGTTATGAGTTGGGTGAGGCATATGCTTCATCCGGTTATTCACAAGACTGGCTATAGATAGGGTATGAGTTGGGTGAGGCATATATGCTTCATCCAGTCTTCAGTGTGGCTATAGATGCAGGTATGAGTTGGGTCAGGCATATGCTTCATCGGTCTTCGAGATGGCATATAGATGAGGGTATGAGTTGGGTGGGCATATGCTTCATCCGTCTTCAGAGATGGCATAGATGAGGTGGAGTTGGGTGAGGCATGTGCTTCATCCGTATTCAGAGATGGCTATAGATAGAGGTATGATTGGGTGAGCATATATGCTTCATCCGTTCTTCAAGTGATGGCTATATGATAGATGGTTAGAGTTGGGTAGGGTATGCTTCATCGTCTTCTTAAGATGGCTATAGATAAGGTATAGTTGGAGTGAGGCTATTGCTTCATCCCGTCTTCAAGATGGCTATGATGAGGTGTGAGTTGGGTGAGGCATATGTCTTCATCCGGTCTTCAAGAGATGGCTATAGATAGTCAAGTTGGGTGAGGGCATATATGCTTCATCCGGTCTTCAAAGGGCACAATGTTAGTGTAGACAATGTATAAACCATTCTTTATGACTTGTGCGGGATGTGACGGTATTGCGTCGATTGTGTACTATTCGAAGTGCCAGGCCGCTCTGCAGCGTGTTGATGGCCGTTGAGACTCGGTGACAAGCCCATGTGAGTGCAGTTTAATTCGGTTCTCCGAATTTACGGTGTTATGGCAACGACATTAAGCTACGTATTAAGGACCGAAGCCAGTGTTGAACAGCTCAATTTCTATGAATCGGAAAAAAATTGTATGCGATTTGTTCGATTTTGTGCGATGTGCTGATGTATACAACGATCATCATTTTTGAATATCTGCTATTTGAGCCTGACTTCATATGGAAGCTATTACAGAAGTATTTCACCTTTGGAACATCATTTCAATTTCTCATGCACTATTCTTTGTTTATGATTCTTTCTCCCGGTTGTTTGAGAACGGTAGATTTGTAAAAAAATATATGACATCAATTTTTAATATCTAAAGTTTTGAGACATCTTCACAAATACGACACAAATTTAATATTTCATTTCCAGAGTTTTAACGTCGGACCCATGGTATTCTTAGCCATCCGAAACTATCTACCAGCTTGCCTCACCATAGCGCTATCAGAGGTTGTTGTAATTTTGTTTTCGATCTAGAACTGGATGCAAACTCGACCACGGATAACAAGTATCTATTATGTACATTTAGAATGAGCAAACAAATCTGTACTCAATACTGACTATCAGATATAGATATCGTCGATAGTTTATGTACATACATTAGTCAAGTGCTGTCATCACGGTTACGCGGCAGCCTCTGGTGCTGGCGGATACACTCTGGCGCCCATGTGAAACATCTCTGGCGCTCTATTTTATTCCTCCGGCTTTGGTGTTAATTAGTATCCTCGCTTAGCACCCTACAAAAACATTTTTGAATAACATTTTTTACGTGAGCACAATATAAAAAACTAAACTTGTTAGATAAATTAATGCCTGTTATTATTTATTCATTTTAGATTAGCTTATTTTATTATATATGTTTAATTTGCCACATTGCTACGCCTCCTGCCTGTCATAAGTCAGATGCGACTAATATTAACATTAGCCTTGGAAGCACTATTAGACAGTCCGTAATGTTGATATTATTCTACGATACGTGATTATCCTATTTAACCTGGGACATTTTTAAAAAAACGGAGTATAAAAGTTAATGTATATCCGTTACAGGACTTGCGATAACCACTTTTAACGCGGTTTGTAATTTCTAAAAGCATTATTACGTTCAGTTCCATTGCTTTCTGAACAGGTGTTGTATGTCTTGCTGTACAATTCTAAGTAGAACAATTTTCTCAATTGTCGCGCGAATTCGAACTCAGAACGTCGGTTAATAAACAGAGCCAATAGTATGCGTTCCTGAAAAGATAGTACAAATATATAATTAAGAACTTTCTATACATTTCTTGATTACTGGTTATACAAGAAACACAGGTATTAAATATGGAATTAACCTAATTCTGATATTTACTTAGACTGTGTTTGCGATTGAGCACCACATTTCACTTGACTCTCCACTCTTAACGATTTGGATCTCACACCTTACATTGACTTACTCCCACCTTACACATTGACTACTCCACACCTTAACATTGACTACTCACACCTTAACATTGCTACTCCACACCTTAACATTGACTACTTCCACCTTATCATTGACTATTCCACCTTACCATTGTCTACTCGACAACTTGCAGTATTACCGTCGTCCACTAATGATTCAAGCGGTCGACTTCCTCATAAATACATTCTTCATACATCCCTTTAACTGATTCCAAAGAACATGACACTTAAATTCAGACTAACAATTACTGGCACTCAATAAAATGTAGCTGACTCCCTATAGAACAAACCGTATCTTATTATCAACCGTTCTTGACAACTGAAATGTCATGACACCCATCTAAGCTACCTCCGAGCGTGCATATCTGTAATTTGGCAATGTAGTTCAGATTCCATTTGAAAACATTTATCATATCTTTGATACGTGCCTTGTTCTGGTGATGTTTCTGATGACAGTCTGTGAGACTTGATACAATAGGCCTGTCATACTTCTAATCAGATGCATTTACTATCTTAAACTAGACTATACAAGACTGGTAAAATGTACATTTTTGTTATCATCATTATGAGGTTCCGTGCCGGCTGGCGTAGGCGTTCAAGGATCTCCACAAATCTCTGGTGTTTGCTATCAACTCAGATGTTGACGCTCTACCGTGCCATCAAGTCAGGTTATCCAAAATTTTCTCTCTGTCTTCCTCTGTCTCGTCTACCCTCGACTCGATTTTACCGGTTGCCACAATGTGCTCTTAATCCCCCCACCTTCCCTCACCCTCCTCATCACATGCCCGAAAAATGATGACTGCCTCTTTAGATTTCTCTGTGTCTTGACCTCATTCAATACCTCAACATTAGTAATTTTAGTATTTTTTTTACTAGACGACGTCGGAACTTTGTCTTCTTGTGCCACTACATTGTGGTATGATGCATTGTCCATTATCAGACAAGAAGGCCTATCTAATGTCGGAAGTATAGTTTTCTCAGTCCACTCTCTAAATATGTGGCCGTTCATTTCTGTATGGCAGTCCCGATTATCAGTCGATTTCGAAACAAATAGGAGTTGAGCATTCTTCAACAGCCCATTTTGTCTACTGCCTGCATGTGCAATTATAAAACGCTGCCCTTTGCCACTTGGTAGGTCTACTAATTTCTTAATCGTTCCATCTGATGACTACCATTCTTTTTCATTGGTGTGGTGAGCATTAATCCATATTTCCTCTAAATACACAATGTCATATCTTTGTCGACGCATTTCTCTAACTTCAAATATTTGCTTCTCATCACAACTAGATGCGGGTTCTCACAGCTCACAGATAATTTTTCTTCCACCGACTTATTTTCTAAATTTGAAGCCATTCCACCCCTCCCCAAGCTCTCCATAATGTAGATTTTGACACATCGATGTCGTTGTTCTTTCTAAGCCCGATCTTTAATTTCTTTAATGTCACTTTCTTTCAACTTAAACATTCGACACAATTCTCTTCGAATAAGCTCTCTATCTTGCGTTCTTAGTTGCATTGCACATGTACTTGAAAAGTCTTGGATCCAGCGACTGAACGTACATTGATTTACTCCTAAACGAACATTGCCCTCTGCTCAGGGTTAGAAATGCTCTCACACTTAGCTTCTCTACAAAAATATTGATACATCTGTATTGTGATGCTTTGCAGTGTTACAAAATTTACTCATACTCATTGTAAAGACCCTACAATGTCCACGCCTCTGAAAGGAATGAGGCTATTGAAATGACCTTCGAAAACCAAACGTAACTTGTCCGTTCAATTGTAACCACTTTTGGTCTTCTGGTAAATAACGGGAAAACACTAAAAACAAGTGGATACTGAGGTTTTTAAAATTGCACACCAATAACAACAATAAAGCTACTGTAAGCGTTTCAAATGTATGTCTATTATAGTTCATGTTTGATGTTTTTTGTATACCGCATATAAGCTAAAGTGAAAACCAGCTGTTTGTTTTCATTGCAATTATTTCCTTGCAATGTCATGACGATTAATAGAGCACATGCAACATATCATCTCTTTACATTAAAGGGCTCCGGACTTATATAATTTCAAACATGAGCATGAGTTTTGAAACGCACTATAGAGATAGGAAGACTTGGCGTGAGTTAGTTGATGGTCTATGCACCAATCCGGGTTAAAGGGCAGAGAGCGAGATAGATAGATATAACCCTAGGAAAGCTCACCCTAGTAAATCAAAAGCTGGCTGAAAACGGACGGGCGGGACTAGTCACCATGGGCGCACGCACAATCGTCCCGACGTAGATCACTCCGTTCTTGCCAGTGGACCAATTATACATCACAATAAGAATGATCAAATTGGCTGTGAAGAATGAACGAAAGAAGAAGATATATATATATATATATATATATATATATATATATATATATAGAGAGAGAGAGAGAGAGAGAGAAGTGGTATATAGAGCCAATATTTGCATATGGTTGAAAGTCATGAACAATAAATAAACAGATAGAAAAATCTATGAAGGCCAAATATTTATAATTTTACAGGAGAATACTACAAATTTCATGGACTGCTAAAATGATTAAGGCTGAAAGACTTCAAGACAAATATTACAAAAGTATTATCAATATAAGAAAGAGTCAGTTATCATTTCTTGAGCATGTGATCAGAAAGAGAGCACATTGTGATAACCGTTAAAAGTCAATGTGGGACAAGAAAGTGGAATACTGTTGGGGAACATTCTGGACAGTCTGGTTTATGCACAGAAGAGTATCACCATCTGAACAGACAATCAACATCACGAACATACATTTGTGGAGAGTCATTATCGCCTACGCCAGTCGGCTTTTCACATGATAGTAAGGATGATATTATGAATTGAAAAATCTATGTTTTGCTTGAATGCAGCGTTCTGTAATATGTGCTACTACGAGAGTGGGGAATTTTCCAGTTTTTGCATGCTTTTTTTTTTTGCTATCATGATACCTTCGGACGACGTCTGCATTCCATAGCAACAAAGCACTTCCGATTTTTTCTATCTCTACTTTTCTCGAGAGAATGTCAACAGGTTCATCGGGTACTCGGTTGACATGATCTTAAAGAGAAACGTCACCTCTCACATCATTTAAGAAAGTTTCTTTAATATGCAGTCAATCACCCAGGTCCCAGGTAAGAGGTTAACATTGTGCAGGTGTTTGATTGCAGAACGCGTACAAAGCGGTTTTAACACGCTAGAAGCCTTTAGTGGTTTAAAATTATGACCATGAATGAAGACCCTCAAAATCTTTCGTTTGAGAAAAGTGCCAGAATTATAATACAAACGTAGAAACATTAGCAAGTGTTTGTTTAAGTGTAAAGTTGGTCCAACTTGTAGAATTTGGTGAATGGATAACTGTCAAATGTCAAAATGGAGATACTGCATTGGAAATGACGAACTGTATCAATTGAATGGATATAGCAGATATTATGAACTGGTGTTAAGAGATATTAAAATGTGATCTTAAGACAGTCGTTTCAGTGTTGTCTTGACTAAAGCAAGTAGATATTCATTTTATGAAGAACTGTGACTCAATTAATAGTTATTATTGAAGTCTGGGGAGTAGGGCTAAAGTACTCAACTCTCGCTCGAAAGGTAGCCGGTTCGTTTCCAGTGTGAAGCGATAAGACTGCAGTGGCGGCTCGTCATTAAGGGCCTGTGGAGTCGAGCCCACAAAAATAGTGTATAATGTGTATCTATGATTTTATAATTATTTGTTCATAATTATTACCTTAAAGTGATACTGATTAGCTTTCAAAGCTGAATATCTTCCTGGAATAGACAATTAATAGGAAATACTAAAATATAACCTAACCCAAAACCATGATTTTCCCGACAAATTGTGTCTGGCCCCATAAACAAAAATGATTATGAGCCGCCACTGGATAAGAGTATTGAACCCTCCATGTCTTTGGATGTTTTGGATATGCTTTTGTTCATTGTAATCAAATATTAGACAGGCTTGTATGAAACGAATTAATCGTTAAAGAGATAAAGATAGTCATACAGAACGTACTACGGTTTCATAACGAGCAGTGGTTGAATATCTTCTTCTTCTGCGTCTCACTAGATTTCGATTTCTATAAAGGCAGCCGTCTTCCTCAGATTATCAGCGACGCCATACAGTTTGTCCTGGATGCTGGTATAGGGCCACCTTCTTCAGGTCTGCATACAATCTTAGGAATGTTCTGTTGTCATATCTTGCCATAGCCAAGGGCGACAGGTTATTGGTTGCATATAGAGAACGGGGGTCTCTGTGGCTAAGTGGTTAAGCCCTTTGCCTTGTGAGTCGAAGGTCTTGGTTCGAATCCGAACCGCGCAGTTCTGTTCACGAGTGGAGTTTTTCCAGAAGCCCTAGGATTGTTGCTGGAGCTACGGAGTTCGTGCTCTTTGCAATACTCTTGGCAGGTGGCGCCATTTCTGGAGAGGATCGAGCCATTGAGTAAAACCCTTGCAATGAAGTCAATCTTCAGCTTTAAACCCTTTAAACCCTTTAGAGAACGTACTACGGTTTTCTAACGAATAGTGGTTGAATTTGATCACATAACTGATGCTGAATCTTGACTCGACTTATTCCTAGAAAACTAAAATCTTAAATCTTAAAATAATACTTAAAATATACTGCGGCAGTGTCTTGGAAGTGTTATTATGCAGTAATGAGTGCAGGAAAATGGCGCACAGTGTCATACACCAGTTGGAGACATTCAAAAATAAATGTTTAAGAAGCTTCGTGTAAATTTTATCCTCAAATACGATAGTAAATGAATAGCTTTTAAAACAAATACATTGTGACCAACATTGGAGACCAACATTGGAGACCATCATTGGAGACCATCATTGGAGACCATAATTGGAGACCAACATTGGAGACCAACATTGAAGACCATCATTGGATGCCATCATTGGAGACTAACATTGGAGACCATAATTGGAGACCAACATTGGAGACCAACATTGAAGACCATCATTGGATACCATCATTGGAGACTAACATTGGAGACCATAATTGGAGACCAACATTGGAGACCAACATTGAAGACCATCATTGGATACCATCATTGGAGACTAACATTGGAGACCATAATTGGAGACCAACATTGGAGACCAACATTGAAGACCATCAGTACAAGTTGAAGATGGAGGTGGGTTGGTCATGTATGTCAAATGTCAATAGGGGCAATTGCTTGGACAGCTTTTCGATGGACATCGGATTGAAAAGAATGACTTAACGTCCATACACCAAGTTGCAGTAGTTGTTGTAGATGTAGTATTAGTAGTAGCAGTTGTAGTAATAGTAGTATTAATAGTAGTATTGGCCCTACAGTCAGTTCCACACACACCAGAGAGGTGCAGCAGCACACGTCTGAGAGTGTTGTCATCATCGCTTGCAATGGACGGCTATTAACATACACAAACGTTGAGATAGATTGTCATCATTATCCATTTTCTGACACCTCCCCCAATCCTACGAAATTGATGCAGATCCAGCAAGCATGTCTGTTCTTTCATTGCTTGATTGATTTGATAGACACATCATCGTTACACTTCGGCGAATAACCATGTGTGCTCTTATCTCGCCTGATCCTCGAATTACACTATAGTTGTATATAGACTAATTTATTTTTAAAGCAACACACCATGCTAAATCAAGATTATATTATGTTACAAGTTAAGTTTAAAGTTAAGGAATATCAATATTATTAACATTTTTCATCAATAAATAACCATGGAATCGTAGAAGTAATTAAAATTGCAAAAAAAAAGCATACAGTGTTCTATCAAACATTTACAAAAACCAGTCTCCATTAAATAGGAATTTGTGATTTCCGTGCAAAAAAAAGTTAATTGCATATCCTTTACCTGACTTTGCGAATAAACCCCAACTTTAAACTAGTTTTTAACTTTTTAGTTTGTGATTTTTCTAGGCATTATTACGTTTAGTAGTTTGCCATTGCTTTCTGAACGGGTGGTGCCTTCGTCCTTTTGTACAAATCCAAGCGAAACAATTTGCAACTAAACTGTCTGCTGTGTGATTTCGAACTCAGAACGTCGGGGTTAATAGACCGAGTGACTAAGTCACAGACGCCACGTTTTCTCGTCTAACTTCTGTAAATATCGGCCTTCTGTTGCTAGCGGCAATCACTTACCAAATATGAGAATTTGTTCATACACATCAGTGTCTATTTACTTTCTTTTATTTGTGATGTCAAATGTCTATATCTTATTCATTGTTATATTTGATTATGTTTATTTGTTACCTGCAAAGCCATCTTGCGTAACAACTTCCCAGGTGTCACTGTCAATACAGAATGTTTTTATAGATATTCTAAGTGTTTCTTTTAATAGCTATTGTTACAGCCACCTAGTAGCGTTTTCCTGTCTATTTTCCTTCTTTATATAGTATTTTAGACATTCGATTGTTTTGGCATGCATGCGACCCTCACGACAGGCTCATCGTGTTTATATAGTTCTACAAGGTTAAACAGACATAAATATGTATTGACAGACACATTTAACACATGGACAGACATACAAACATTCATTAAAACATCAGCAGAAATCTACGAGCATACCCCCTCTACAAACCCCATCATACAACAATGTAGATACACTACACATATCACAATGTAAAGAGTAACTTGTGTTTAAAAAAAAAATTAGTAAGGTTTTTTTTTTAATTTTAACTTTACATGTATTAACATAATTTCAATATTTATTTCAGAGCATTTCATAATCTGGTGTACGTGTACGTCAGAAAGTGGCGAAACGCAAAAAAACAAAGTACTGTAAGTGTTACAAAATATTATCGATATATAAGGGAAGATTGTAGTAAAACTATGTAACAATGGCGAAACACGTAAAAACAAAATACTGTAATTATACAAAATATAAAAACAATAACAATACATAGCAACGTTTGGACCCAATTCCTTTATCAAGCAAAGGATACAACAGAAGTGACGAATTTTACTTCTTACACCTCACAGAACATGTAGAATCGTGCACTACATTTCTAACCGCGCTAAAATGAAAATATGTGACTAAACACATATAAATATGTGCCGTGACAATAAATATTATTCTGAGGGCTGAGGGTGCACAGTGGAGAGAACAAGAAAGTCGTCACAGACACAGACAGATCAACCAAAAGAAGTAAAACAATGTACTAACATCAACAACAAGAAAGTCGTCACAGACACGATCAACCAGAGAGAAGTAAAACAATGTACTAACATCAACAATAAGAAAGACGTCACAGACACAGACAAGATCAACCAGAGAGAAGGAAAACAATGTGCTAACATCAACAACAAGAAAGACGTCACAGACACAGACAAGATCAACCAGAGAGAAGGAAAACAATGTACTAATATCAACAACAAGAAAGTCGTCACAGACAAGATCAACCAGAGAGAAGTAAAACAATGTACTAACATCAACAATAAGAAAGTCGTCACAGACACAGACAAGATCAACCAGAGAGAAGTAAAACAATGTACTAACATCAACAATAAGAAAGACGTCACAGACACAGACAAGATCAACCAGAGAGAAGTAAAACAATGTACTAACATCAACAACAAGAAAGACGTCACAGACACAGACAAGATCAACCAGAGAGAAGTAAAACAATGTACTAACATCAACAACAAGAAAGACGTCACAGACACAGACAAGATCAACCAGAGAGAAGTAAAACAATGTACTAACATCAACAATAAGAAAGTCGTCACAGACACAGACAAGATCAACCAGAGAGAAGTAAAACAATGTACTAACATCAACAACAAGAAAGACGTCACAGACACAGACAAGATCAACCAGAGAGAAGTAAAACAATGTACTAACATCAACAATAAGAAAGACGTCACAGACACAGACAAGATCAACCAGAGAGAAGGAAAACAATGTGCTAACATCAACAACAAGAAAGACGTCACAGACACAGACAAGATCAACCAGAGAGAAGGAAAACAATGTACTAATATCAACAACAAGAAAGTCGTCACAGACAAGATCAACCAGAGAGAAGTAAAACAATGTACTAACATCAACAATAAGAAAGTCGTCACAGACACAGACAAGATCAACCAGAGAGAAGTAAAACAATGTACTAACATCAACAACAATAAAGTCGTCACAGACACAGACAGATCAACCAGAGAGAAGTAAAACAATGTACTAACATCAACAACAAGAAAGTCGTCACAGACACAGACAAGATCAAGCAGAGAGAAGTAAAACAATGTACTAACATCAACAATAAGAAAGTCGTCACAGACACAGACAAGATCAACCAGAGAGAAGTAAAACAATGTACTAACATCAACAACAAGACAGAAAGAAGACAAATAATAATATAAACAAGATAGAAAGGAAGCGAATGAATAAATAAATAAAACAGAATAGACGCGTTGTGTTATATAATCATCATCATCAAGTAGCTTGTCCCTTCCGGAACTTGGCTCCCATGACAGCAATCTTGAAAAACTCTTTGTTTTGTGCAAGTTGACCGGTGTCAGCAGCAGTCATTCTCAGATCGTCAATGACATTTGCATCTATCGTCTTCTTCTTCTTCTTTGCGTTCGTTCTTTACGACCAATTTTAATCACTTTTTGTGATATGTTTGATCTTTGCCAAGAACGTGTATACGTTGCACATTGGTTTGGTAGGCCCTAAACGCATAGACTTCTACAAGTTTAGGACACATGCGTCCGATTTCAGCCAAACCTCTTACGACATGCGGGGCAGGTAACAGTGGTTCTATTCGTTACACCCCAAATTTGGGCCCCAGTAACCACTCGGGCGACCCGTCGTCTTCTAGATCTTTCTCTCATTCTTCTTTCAGGCATCATTTCCTCCAAAATTATCTTCTTTGTTTGATGTGTCCGCAATATTTAATTGTTCTTGATTTTATGTTCTTTAACTCCTTCTATACTAAACGCCACCAAAGAAAGACAACAATACAGAACAACAGAAGGAAATAATGACAAAAAGACTGAACAACAGAAGGAAAGAAAGACAGAAAAGAGAAAGACAGAAGGAAAGACAGACATAAAGACAGACATATAAAAAAAGACTGACACGTCATTGGATGTCTACAAATGTCTGTCGTAAAGAGAGAATAATATATAATGAAAATGATCTGAGATAGACAGAAATAAAAGCAAATATCAAGAACATAGAACGGTTGGAATAAGTTAATGGTTAAGTAAGACATAAACAAGGATACAGTTAGTGTCTGAGGTCCTTAACTAGGACATCAGAAGCAGTCTATGTTTTAAAAGACACAGTTAGTGTCTGAGGTCCTTAACTAGGACATCAGAAGCAGTCTGTGTTTTAAAAGACACAGTTAGTGTCTGAGGTCCTTAACTAGGACATCAGAAGCAGTCTGTGTTTTAAAAGACACAGTTGGTGTCTGAGGTCCTTAACTAGGACATCAGAAGCAGTCTGTGTTTTAAAAGACACAGTTGGTGTCTGAGGTTTATATAGGGGAGGAGGGGCATAGATTGTAAAGCATACACAAAGAGTTTGAATCTGTGAGAAAGTATGTGGGGAGGGCAGGGGTGTTTGGATGTGTGTGGATGCAGAGTGAGATGGAGTGAAGGTGGAAGAGAGAGGAAATGTGAGAGATAGAGGAAGAGAAAATGTGTTTGTGACAATGAGAGCGAGGGAGATATCAAGATATGAAAGTAGAGAGCGAGGAAGATATCAAGATATGAAAGTAGAGAGCGAGGGAGATATGAAAGTAGAGAGCTAGGGAGATATGAAAGTAGAGAGCGAGGACATATGAAAGTAGAGAGCGAGGGAGATATGAAAGTAGAGAGCGAGGGAGATATGAAAGTAGAGAGCGAGGAGATATGAAAGTAGAGAGCGAGGAGATATGAAAGTAGAGAGCGAGGGAGATATGAAAGTAGAGAGCGAGGGAGATATGAAAGTAGAGAGCAGGAGATATGAAAGTAGAGAGCAGGGAGATTGAAAGTAGAGAGCGAGGGAGATATGAAAGTAGAGAGCGAGGAGATATGAAAGTAGAGAGCGAGGAAGATATCAAGATATGAAAGTAGAGAGCGAGGGAGATATGAAAGTAGAGAGCTAGGGAGATATGAAAGTAGAGAGCGAGGAAGATATCAAGATATGAAAGTAGAGAGCGAGGGAGATATCAAGATATGAAAGTAGAGAGCGAGGGAGATATCAAGATATGAAAGTAGAGAGCAAGGGAGATATGAAAGTAGAGAGCGAGGAAGATATCAAGATATGAAAGTAGAGAGCAGGAGATATCAAGATATGAAAGTAGAGAGCGAGGGAGATATCAAGATATGAAAGTAGAGAGCAAGGGAGATATCAAGATATGAAAGTAGAGAGCGAGGAGATATCAAGATATGAAAGTAGAGAGCGAGGAGATATCAAGATATGAAAGTAGAGAGCGAGGAGATATCAAGATATGAAAGTAGAGAGCGAGGAGATATCAAGATATGAAAGTAGAGAGCGAGGAGATATCAAGATATGAAAGTAGAGAGCAAGGGAGATATGAAAGTAGAGAGCGAGGAAGATATCAAGATATGAAAGTAGAGAGCGAGGGAGATATCAAGATATGAAAGTAGAGAGCGAGGGAGATATCAAGATATGAAAGTAGAGAGCGAGGAAGATATCAAGATATGAAAGTAGAGCGAGGAGATATCAAGATATGAAAGTAGAGAGCGAGGAGATATCAAGATATGAAAGTAGAGAGCGAGGAGATATCAAGATATGAAAGTAGAGAGCGAGGAGATATCAAGATATGAAAGTAGAGAGCGAGGAGATATCAAGATATGAAAGTAGAGAGCGAGGGAGATATCAAGATATGAAAGTAGAGAGCGAGTGAGATATCGAGATATGAAAGTAGAGAGCGAGGGAGATATCAAGATATGAAAGTAGAGAGCGAGGGATATATCAAGATATGAAAGTAGAGAGCGAGGGAGATATCAAGATATGAAAGTAGAGAGCTAGGGAGATATCAAGATATGAAAGTAGAGAGCTAGGGAGATATCAAGATATGAAAGTAGAGAGCTAGGGAGATATCAAGATATGAAAGTAGAGAGCTAGGGAGATATCAAGATATGAAAGTAGAGAGCTAGGGAGATATCAAGATATGAAAGTAGAGAGCAGAGGAGATATCAAGATATGAAAGTAGAGAGCTAGGGAGATATCAAGATATGAAAGTAGAGAGCGAGGGAGATATCAAGATATGAAAGTAGAGAGCGAGGAAGATATCAAGATATGAAAGTAGAGAGCGAGTGAGATATCAAGATATGAAAGTAGAGAGCGAGGAAGATATCAAGATATGAAAGTAGAGAGCTAGGGAGATATCAAGATATGAAAGTAGAGAGCGAGGAAGATATCAAGATATGAAAGTAGAGAGCGAGGGAGATATCAAGATATGAAAGTAGAGAGCGAGGAAGATATCAAGATATGAAAGTAGAGAGCGAGGAAGATATCAAGATATGAAAGTAGAGAGCGAGGAAGATATCAAGATATGAAAGTAGAGAGCGAGGAAGATATCAAGATATGAAAGTAGAGAGCTAGGGAGATATCAAGATATGAAAGTAGAGGCAGTGAGATATCAAGATATGAAAGTAGAGAGCGAGTGAGATATCAAGATATGAAAGTAGAGAGCGAGGAAGATATCAAGATATGAAAGTAGAGAGCGAGGAAGATATCAAGATATGAAAGTAGAGAGCGAGTGAGATATCAAGATATGAAAGTAGAGAGCGAGGAAGATATCAAGATATGAAAGTAGAGAGCGAGTGAGATATCAAGATATGAAAGTAGAGAGCGAGTGAGATATCAAGATATGAAAGTAGAGAGCGAGGAAGATATCAAGATATGAAAGTAGAGAGCGAGGAAGATATCAAGATATGAAAGTAGAGAGCGAGTGAGATATCGAGATATGAAAGTAGAGAGCGAGGAAGATATCAAGATATGAAAGTAGAGAGCGAGGGAGATATCAAGATATGAAAGTAGAGAGCGAGTGAGATATCAAGATATGAAAGTAGAGAGCGAGGAGATATCGAGATATGAAAGTAGAGAGCGAGGGAGATATCGAGATATGAAAGTAGAGAGCGAGGGAGATATCAAGATATGAAAGTAGAGAGCGAGTGAGATATCGAGATATGAAAGTAGAGAGCGAGGGAGATATCAAGATATGAAAGTAGAGAGCGAGGAGATATCGAGATATGAAAGTAGAGAGCGAGTGAGATATCGAGATATGAAAGTAGAGAGCGAGGAAGATATCAAGATATGAAAGTAGAGAGCGAGTGAGATATCAAGATATGAAAGTAGAGAGCGAGGGAGATATCAAGATATGAAAGTAGAGAGCGAGTGAGATATCAAGATATGAAAGTAGAGAGCGAGGAAGATATCAAGATATGAAAGTAGAGAGCGAGGGAGATATCAAGATATGAAAGTAGAGAGCGAGGAAGATATCAAGATATGAAAGTAGAGAGCGAGGGAGATATCAAGATATGAAAGTAGAGAGCGAGGAAGATATCAAGATATGAAAGTAGAGAGCGAGGAAGATATCAAGATATGAAAGTAGAGAGCGAGGGAGATATCAAGATATGAAAGTAGAGAGCGAGTGAGATATCGAGATATGAAAGTAGAGAGCGAGGAAGATATCAAGATATGAAAGTAGAGAGCGAGGGAGATATCAAGATATGAAAGTAGAGAGCGAGGAAGATATCAAGATATGAAAGTAGAGAGCTAGTGAGATATCAAGATATAAAAGTAGAGAGCGAGGAAGATATCAAGATATGAAAGTAGAGAGCGAGTGAGATATCGAGATATGAAAGTAGAGAGCGAGGGAGATATCAAGATATGAAAGTAGAGAGCGAGGGAGATATCAAGATATGAAAGTAGAGAGCGAGGAAGATATCAAGATATGAAAGTAGAGAGCGAGTGAGATATCGAGATATGAAAGTAGAGAGCGAGGAAGATATCAAGATATGAAAGTAGAGAGCGAGTGAGATATCAAGATATGAAAGTAGAGAGCGAGGAAGATATCAAGATATGAAAGTAGAGAGCGAGGAAGATATCAAGATATGAAAGTAGAGAGCGAGGAGATATCAAGAATGAAAGTAGAAGCGAGTGAGATATCGAGATATGAAAGTAGAGAGCGAGGAAGATATCAAGATATGAAAGTAGAGAGCGAGGGAGATATCAAGATATGAAAGTAGAGGCAGGAGATATCGAGATATGAAAGTAGAGAGCGAGGAGATATCAAGATATGAAAGTAGAGAGCGAGTGAGATATCGAGATATGAAAGTAGAAGGGAGGAGATATCAAGATATGAAAGTAGAGAGCGAGGGAGATATCAAGATATGAAGTAGAGAGCAGGGAGATATCGAGATATGAAAGTAGAGAGCGAGTGAGATATCGAGATATGAAAGTAGAGAGCAGGAGATATCAATATATGAAAGTAGAGGCGAGTGAGATATCAAGATATGAAAGTAGAGAGCGAGTGAGATATCAAGATATGAAAGTAGAGAGCGAGGGAGATATTAAGATATGAAAGTAGAGGCAGGAGTCAAAGAATAATAAAAGAGCAGGAAAGAGTGTAAGAAAAAACTCAGAAAGCTTGAGAGGGAGCAAGAGAGTGAAAAAATGAGGCAGAGATAGAGTGGGAATGAAAGAGTATGGAAGAACGTACGAATGAGAACAAGATAGCGTGCGAAGAGAGAGAGAGAGAGATTATAATGAGAGAGTGTACACAAATGAGACTAAGCGAAATAGAGAGAAGGAATAAGAGAGTGAAACAGATAAAGAGAGCGAGGGAGTTAGAGAGTAACAAAGCGATAATGATCCAGTGTACAGAAATGAAACAAAGCGAAACATAGAGAATTAATAAGAGAGTGAAAAAGAAACAGACATCGAGAGAGTGAGAAAAAGATAATGAGCGAGTGTACAGAAAGAAGAAAGAGTAAAAGAGAAAGAATGTATGAAACAATGAGAGAGAGAGAGAAAGAGAGAGAGAGAGAGAGAAAGAGATAGAGAGAGAGAGAAAGATAGAGACAATGTAGAGTGTATAAAAACGAGAAAGAACAAAATAGAGAGAATAAATGACATAAAGAGAGAGAGAGAGAGCGAAAGAGACAATGAGTGTACAAAAAGAGAAATAGTGAAAAAGAAAGAATAAAGGAAATAATAAGAGAGAGAGAGAAAGAAAGAGAGAGAGAAAGAGCTTGCAAGAGAGATAATGAGAGAGTATAGAAAAGAGAGAAATGACATAATAGAGAGAATAAAGACATAATGAGAGAGAGAGAAAGAGAGAGATAGATAATGAGAGAGTGTATAAAAGGAGAAAGAACATAATAGAGAGAATAAAAACATAATGAGTAAGAGAGAGAGAGAGAAAGAGAGAGAGAGAGAGAGAGAAAGAGATAGACAAAGTGTACAAAAGAGAAAGAGTGAAAAAGAAAGAATAAAGGAAATAATGTGAAAGAGAAAGAGCTTGCAAGAGAGTTAATGATAGAGTGTAGACAAGAGTGAAAGAACAAAAAAAGAGAGACAGAAAAAGAAAAATGGAAATATCTTGATAGATAACTGTAGAGATGCTATTCTGAGTGTAGGTCAACAAAGTTAATAAAAGTACAGCACTTTCATGTACAGAAACAACAGGAAATGTTTAGAAAACGACCTTTCGACAACATTCCAGAACGACGGAAATGAAACTTTGAAAATTATGAAGCCATCTAACTGCACGAGACAGTTCCCTTAACTTTATTCAGACTACAAGCAGTTTCATTAGTCAGTCTGTCACAGCTGGCAGGAACTCCGGTGGCGTTCCAACCACAAAATCACGCATTAAGTTTAACAACGTGAAAGAATTTCTTAGACAACTACAGAGAAAGGATCCATTCATTATTTAACTTAGTCACGCCATACTCAGGTTTAGTCCACTCAAAAGGTGGACAATATACATAATAGAAGGGACGAAGGACAATATTAGTGAAGCGCACACAAGGACTCGTTCTAGAAATCTCTTCTTATCCTGACGCTGTGAGGCAAAACAGGATTGGAGAAAGAAAGTCACGACATACGTGATGTTTTCTGCATCATTTCTTCAGAGTTATAATTGATTTTAACAAGTCTACCTTCCGAGGAAGACTTTTCCTGGGACTAGGGGTGGTGAGGTTTGCGTGATCCAATGATACAGAGGCTATGCGAGCAGGAAATTATGTTTTGGCAGGGTCACCTGGACTGACTGGTCTACTGTCTATTGTCTTTCTCCAGGTGGATGATGGAATTGATTGTCCACTCTTACCGTTAAGCGTAGGAGTGGGAGCTTTAATTTGATTTCCAGGGCCAGATAAGCGGCCCCTGTTGTTTTCCGTGTTTATTTACTGTGGTCTTGATATTGTCTATACATCTTTTTCTTGGTCTTCCCTTGGCTCTAGTATCTGATTTCTTTTGATTCTATGCTGTTATTGGTGGTTGCTTGTATTCCATTCTCATTAAATGACCAAACCACTGCATTTGTTGTCTTTCAATGTATTCGCTGCATGAAGTTATGCCCACTCTGCTTCTGATGTTCACGTTTTGTAGTCTATCTTTCCTGGTGACCACCACTCCCTTTCTAAAGCATTTCATTTCACATGTTGTCACCTTGAAAGACTGGTCACTAAGGTAATTATGTTCTTGACAAGGTCACCCTGGACCGTCTGGTCACTAAGGTAATTATGTTCTTGACAAGGTCACCCTAGACCGCCTGGTCACTAAGGTAATTATGTTCTTGACAAGGTCACCCTGGACCGTCTGGTCACTAAGGTAATTATGTTCTTGACAAGGTCACCCTGGACAGACTGATCACAAAGGTAATTATGTTCTTGACAAGGTCACCCTGGACCGTCTGGTCACTAAGGTAATTATGTTCTTGACAAGGTCACCCTGGACCGCCTGGTCACTAAGGTAATTATGTTCTTGACAAGGTCACCCTAGACCGCCTGGTCACTAAGGTAATTATGTTCGTGACAAGGTCACCCTGGACCGTCTGGTCACTAAGGTAATTATGTTCTTGACAAGGTCACCCTGGACAGACTGATCACAAAGGTAATTATGTTCTTGACAAGGTCACCCTGGACCGCCTGGTCACTAAGGTAATTATGTTCTTGACAAGGTCACCCTAGACCGCCTGGTCACTAAGGTAATTATGTTCTTGACAAGGTCACCCTGGACCGTCTGGTCACTAAGGTAATTATGTTCTTGACAAGGTCACCCTGGACAGACTGATCACAAAGGAAATTATATTCTTGGCAGGGTCACTCTGGACCGACTGGTCACTAAGGAAATTATGTTCTTGACAAGGTCACCCTGGACCGTCTGGTCACTAAGGTAATTATGTTCTTGACAAGGTCACCCTGGACCGACTGGTCACTAAGGTAATTATGTTCTTGACAAGGTCACCCTGGACAGACTGATCACAAATGAAATTATATTCTTGGCAGGGTCACTCTGGACCGACTGGTCACTAAGCATAGGTCAAACTAAATATAACTTCCTTGTCCTCTAGGCTGGTTGCTTGACTTAGACCTAACAATGATATTCTGTAAAACTTGTTATGTTATGAAACAGCAACAACGATACTACATATTCTGTAAAACTTGTTATGTTATGAAACAGCAACAACGATACTACATATTCTGTAAAACTTGTTATGTTATGAAACAGCAACAACGATACTACATATTCTGTAAAACTTGTTATGTTATGAAACAGCAACAACGATACTACATATTCAAGTGAACGAAGGACTACCAGAGTCCTCAACTGATATGAATGGAAATGGTGAAAGCCGAAAAGAGGCTACTTTCACTAAGACGGAAGTCCTGCATACCTGGAGGAGAACAGTAGAACAGGAACTGAAAGACAAGAATCATATAGCGAAGAGCCCGAGTGGTTACTGGGGCCCAAATTTGGGGTGTAAGGAATAGAACCACTGTTACCTGCCATGCATGTCGTAAGAGGCGACTAAGGAGGTTTGGCTGAAATCGGATGCATGTGTCCTAAGCGTGTAGAAGTCTATGCGTTTAGGGCCTACCAAACCAATGTGCAACGTACACACGTTCTTGGCAAGGATCAAACATATCACAAAGAGTGATTAAAATTGGTCGTAAAGAACGAACGCAAAGAAGAAGAAGAAGATGATATGGCGAAGTATTTAAATCGTTTGCCTGTCGTACTAACGGTTGTGGGTTCAAATCCTGACTGAAACACATGTGTAATATTTTCATGAGATCCGTAGGATTGTTACCGGAGCTATGCTATCAGCAGATGGATGACTTGCCATCTCTGCTGACAGGGACAAAGCATATTGGGGAAACCCGGTGTAATCACGTCAATCCTTTACATTTTGGACCCTTTGAACGGAGAGACAAAGACGCATTTGTTTCTGTCATAACCACCAGGGGCGTAACAAGCTAGATTTTTGGGGGATTTTTCCGATCCAGAAGCACTTGAGCTTTTCAGCTCTTCGGCTCAGTGCCATGGACATCGTAAATCTGGGGAATCTGTGGCTTTTCTGCCATCCCGCGGAATTGAACCCGCACACACAGAGGGGTAGTCACCCGTAGTCTAACGCGCTACGAACACGCTGGGCAGACGGGCTAACAAGCTAGATAGTGCAACATGACTTGAACATTTTCAGATTCTCTTCCCAGTGCGATAATCGGACAGAACCTTCTGCTTCTTCCTCTATATTATCCTTATCATAATGTCAACTTTTCCTGACAAGTGAATTATGCGCTATGGACATGGCTGCCTTGTAAAACTCCATGTCAGTTGGAGTTCCTCGAGGGCTACCCATTTGGCTTTTTTTTTTTTTTTGGTTTGTTTTTCGATCCAGAAGTTTTTTTTTTTTTTTTTCTTTCGTCCGCTTTCAACTCAGACGAAGTTCCATCTCTGAAACTGGTTTTTGCGTGAAAATCTGTTTTTACAATTTCTTACAATGACAGCAGCGTGCACATTGTAAATTACTTACACTGGCAGCCGTGTGCTCAATGTACTCGTAATTAGTATTCCCTCGCCATACAGGCAGATTTTCTCCGACTTCAGAGGTACTCACGTTATCGTCCTGAGTAAGACCAGGGACTCGAACAAATGCCGGACAGTAGGTTCGAACCCGAGCTATGAGGCGTCTCACAATAGCAGGCCGAGCTACTATCAACTACTCTAGGCAGTCCCCAAACCAGAAGTACTTTCAGCTCTTCTGCTCGGTGCCATGGACATAGGAACCCTTCGGTTCGGTGTCACGAACACCGTAAGTCTGGAGAACCTGTGGCTTTTCTGCCAGCCGCGGAATTGAACCCGCACTTACAGGGAGCTTGTCACCCGTCGTCCAACGCGCTACGAACACTCTGGGATTGCGGGCAATGATGACTTTAAGTAGAAACTAGTCAGAAATCTCGAAAATTTACCGCGGAGACAGTGCTTTGGGATATCACTTACAGCAATAGTTAACTCCCCTTTCTTGGCGTCCTATCAAGAAGAGGGCTGGCTACGCCTGATCTGGACAGCCCCTGACTTTTTTTTCCAGCTGCAGCCGTCATATCTCTCATGACGCGGAACACATGTTTTATTATGACGCTGTTCTGTCACGACCACCATAACCAGGTTGAGAAACAGAGATCCAGGAATGTCAGAATGGATGTTTTCAGCAAGAGAGATAACTCTGTTAATGTCATGCATTACAAGAACGGATGGGAGGTAACCTTCTGACAAATTATGAATGACCCAGAACAACACATGGCGGCTTAATGGAACATTGAGTTCAAATTTATTGAGTACTAGGAAGTACATTACAACTTCGTGTAGATGTTAGATGATCGTCTCTCCTGCCAAAGGTACCAGGTTCGCTCACTCGTGGAGTCATCTAGAAGGGTATTTAGAGATACTTGAACTCAGTGTAGGTGAGATCTAGTTCCTAGTCCTATCGGAGACGGACGATAAACAAGCGTAAGTCCCATGTTCAATTTGAGCATGAAAAAGAACCCTTGGTAATTTAAAATCGAGGACGATCGCTTCTCGGCTTTTTGGCTAAGATCAAAGTGTTAGTGCCCACTTGATCGTGGCCAATGGGCGGTAGCCATCATATAGCCAATAGGCAGCAAAACACAAGTTCCGAGCAACTCTCTTTCGAAAGGAAGACGACGCTCGGGTTTTTTTACACGTTTACAACGTGACCGGGTACCACCCTGTCCGGCACTAAAGGGTAAGGGCCCCAGAAAGGGGAAAAAAAAAATAATTAAAATCGAGGACAGCTCGGGCAAAATTCATTAGAAAAGATTAAAAATAAAATTACAACCAAAAATATCGTCACCATCTTCAAAATTATATCGGGGACCCTCACCTGTGCTACGGAGTTCGTGCACTGTCGCTGAGATCTTCCTGTATAAGAAAGAAATCGGAGCCCACATTGTTACTCACCGAAGTGCAATGATGATAGTCCTATCAATCAATCAATCAGCAATAATCACACATATATGCATGCTATGTACTTCAGAGACATTGTTACCTCATTCATCTTCACTTTGAGACTGCTGGTAGTGACAGCAAATGCACCGCTGTCATCGTTGACAGTTTGCACCTTGAGCTCGCAGTAAATCTCCATGCACTCACATCAGAGAATTAACAGGAGGTCTACAAGCCAGCCATTTTTTAATTGATATGATTTCTTCGAAGTCTTGTTGACAACAGAGACAGAAAAAATGGCTTGAGTTAGTTTCAAGTTTGTTGCTCACGATGAAATTGTTGATAAATACAACCGTCACATGACATATGAAAATTTGTGTGATATAACTTGAAGTAGATAACGTGTTGACATTTTCCCAACGAAGATGATGTAATAAATGCATTCCAAAGCCACCGCAGCACGATAACCTCTGCACCTGATTGTGTATGTTATAGTCACATCAAGCAGCTTGACATAATTCATGTTCTCCTGGCCATGATGGATTTCAACAAGAGTTTACTGAATGCTGCTGTACTAGATCTTTCCTTTCTTCCTTTCGTTCGCTTGAAATATTGTCTATATATTCAATGTTGTCTCTTGTATCCTTCTTTTCTTTCGTTTACTTGAAATATTGTCTATATATTCAATGTTGTCTCTTGTATCCTTCTTTTCTTTCGTTCACTTGAAATATTATCTATAGGTTCAAAGTTGTCTCTTGTATCCTTTCTTCCTTTCGTTCACTTGAAATATTGTCTATATATTCAATAGTGTATCTTGTATCCTTCCTTCCTTTCGTTCGCTTTAAATATTGTCTATATATTTAATGTTGTCTCTGTATCCTTCTTTTCTTTCGTTCACTTGAAATATTATCTATAGGTTCAAAGTTGTCTCTTGTATCCTTTCTTCCTTTCGTTCGCTTGAAATATTGTCTATATATTCAATGTTGTCTCTTGTTTAATGTTGTCCTTCCTTCCTTTCGTTCGCTTGAAATATTGTTATATATTCAATAGTGTCTATCCTTTCTTCCTTTCGTTCGCTTGAAATATTGTCTATATATTCAATGTTGTATCTTTTATCCTTCCTTCCTTTCGTCCGCTTGAAATATTGTCTATATATTCAATGTTGTCTCTTGTATCCTTTTTTTCTTTCGTTCACTTGAAATATTTTCTATATATTCAATGTTGTCTCTTTTATCCTTTTTTCTTTCGTTCACTTGAAATATTGTCTATATATTCAATATTGTATCTTGTATCCTTCCTTCCTTTCGTTCGCTTGAAATATTGTCTATATATTTAATGTTGTCTCTTGTTTAATGTTGTCCTTCCTTCCTTTCGTTCGCTTGAAATAGTGTCTATATATTCAACGTTGTCTCTTATATAACCTCACTGGGTGAAGACGAAACAGGGTGGAAGTACTGACACAGAAAGGAATACGAGAAATCACCTTCATTTGTGTCCCTAGCATGCAGGAGTCAGATGTAAAGAACGAGCTGATAGATTGGCTGGTATGGCTACGATAACAGAGAGAGTTGCAATTGAACGAAATGACATACTTAACGCACTGAGAAAGTGTTTTCGAACAGAAGAGTTTCAGAGTTGTGAGTCTCTTGCTAACCAGACTGAAAGAGATGGGTGTTAGTATTGGTATAGCCCGAAAATAACGACCTACCAAATATGCAAATAGATTGATTAATCAATAGCGAACTGACGTGTTGGGCAGCTGGTCGCTGCTGGATTTGTTGAGGCGGAGATCGGAGCACCCATGGACATGTCCGGAGTGCTATGATGATAGTTCTCTGATAACTGATAAGCCTCACACATAGGTCTGTGTAGTTTTCAGTCTAGTGGTGTTTTATTAAGCTAGTGAATTTGCCACAGTATATCATATTCGGGACAGTATAGAAGTATGTGCTCTGCAATCTGATATGTCTGTCCATATGTACACATATCTGAATTGCCAATATTAAATGTTATATACGCCGGTGTAATGCCAGGGCCCGTAGCGAAGCAAAAATAGTATCACTGCCACCTACAAGGCACGTCGTAAGAGGCGTCTGATGCAAGCTATAGGGAAGCTACTCTAGTAAATAAAAAGTGTCGAAGAAATCGGATGCACTTGTAGGCGTATAACTGGCACAACGTACAATCGTTCTTAGGCTCAGATCACATACACATCTCACAGAGGGATTAACAAGTTGTCGATATGGAGCTTTCGAAGAAGAAGAAAAGAGGAAGAATGGTGTATACATGGAGCTGCGGAGTTGATTGTATGTTGTACCAGATGACAGGCTCCATCACTATTTACAACCGCTTCACAAAATTAGAAAAGATCTTAGACTGCTTAGCTGCTACTGCGATATCATCTCGCAAAAGGTTTATAACAAATTATGGAATTTACTTGTACAAAAGATAATATTATAAAGGGTTCAAAAGCCGAAGGATTGACTTCATTGCACCGGGTGTTATCCCATATGGCTCGGTCCCTCTCCGCATAAATGGCACGCCACCTGCTGAGAGTATAACACAAAGCACGAATCCGTAGCTCCAGCAACAATCCTTGGGGTCTCTGGAAAAACTGCACTCGTGAACAGAACGTCGCGGTCCGGATTCGAACCCACGACCTTCGACTCACAAGGCAAAGGGCTAACCACTTAGTCACAGAGACCCCCTATATATTATGTTATGTTATGCGATCGACGTTCTGGCACATTGGGTATTCCCATGCGTGCTCAGTCCTCCGCTGCAGCAGTCATCCTAAAGTCCATTTGCTTACCGTACCAATGAAAAATTGATTAGTATACCTTCTCTCTCTACCACGAAGACGACAACAGATAATGTACCACCTAGGGACAGAATGGCAACGCTGCAATTTTAACAAGGAACGGAAATTTTAACTTTTTCTCAAATACATTTTAGTTCTTCATTCAGTCACTCTAAGACATTTACTGCACTAATTATTTATCTCTTCTTGGGCTAAAGACGTGTTTACTCGCCTACTCATCTCTTCACTTCGGGCTGAAGACGTGTTTCTGTCTACTCATCTCTTCACTTCGGGCTGAAGACGTGTTTACTCGTCTACTTATCTCTTCACTTCGGGCTGAAGACGTGTTTACTCGTCTACTCATCTCTTCTCTTTGGGCTAAAGACGTGTTTACTCGTCTACTCATCTCTTCTCTTTGGGCTAAAGACGTGTTAACACGTTATTCCATGCTTCTCATAAGCAGAAATAAAATGATGAATAATGGTACGTAGCATATTACAATTATTTCTCTATTTCTTTGCTTTTTGCGTCTTATTTATTATTTTTGTTTATAGAGCGTCTACCATTTTTTGGTAGAACTTCAAGTGTATCACGAGTGGGAAAACTGTTGATCTAACATTTCATATTTCTACTACTTTACATGCTGTACCAAGAATCGATCATACTGCAGTTATCAGTTGTGATTCCGTTAGCTTGCTGAAACTGTAATCTTCAAAGCACTTTAACAGTTTCTCCGGCGACGATTTCAAACTTTCTTCCAAATTAACGTAATCATTGTCTACTGTGTAAAATAAGGATTCAGCAATACTGGGAATTGAATTATGTACACGTTTGTGATTTAATCCAAAATACTACCACTGTACCACTTTGCCGCTCCACTTACATTTTCTGACATGACCTTTATTTTTCTCACCCTTGACCCCCCAAAAATGTTGGAATATATGAAGCAGATGCCGTATGGTTGGTTAACAGACTCTTCATTTTTAAAGATTACTGTCTTTTCATTGAGTTCGTGCAGACACACCAAGATAGTGATGTAGCAGAATCACTGATAACAGACGGACATTTTCAGCCATTTCTTAGTTCGTCAATAAGATTCTCTTAGTACCACAACATCACAACAGTGATGTGCCGTGATGGTGATGTTTGATTTGTCGTGATGATGATGTTTGATGTGCCGTGATGATGATGTTTGATGTGCCGTGATGGTGATGTTTGATTTGCCGTGATGGTGATGTTTGATTTGCCGTGATGGTGATGTTTGATTTGCGAGATGTTTGATGCCGTGATAGTGATGTTTGATTTGTCGTGATGATGATGTTTGATGTGCCGTGATGGTGATGTTTGATTTGCCGTGATGGTGATGTTTGATTTGCCGTGATGGTGATGTTTGATTTGCCGTGATGGTGATGTTTGATGTGCCGTGATAGTGATGTTCTGATGATGTTAGTGATAGTGATGTTTGATTTGTCGTGATGATGTTTGATGTGCCGTGATGGTGATGTTTGATTTGTCGTGATGATGATCCGACGACTAAACTAAACTAACCTTCATTGATTGATAGATTGATTGAGAGGACCATCATCATTGCACTTCGATGAGTAACCATATGTGCTCCATCTCATTCTTACAGAGGAAAATCTCAGCTGCAGTGCACGAACTCCGTAGCACCGGTAAGGGACCACGTATTAACTTTGAAGATGGTGAAGATATTATGTAGTAATTTTATTTTTAATCTTATTTTCTAATAAATTTTGCCTTGGCAGCGGCTTTCCAGCCTGCTCTGACTAGTTTTCTAATATTCCCTATGATTCAGATTAGCAAGACAAATCATCAAGAAATAATAAATGATATTTCATTTCACGAAAATTAGAATTAGACTTTTCTTCATATTACGTCGAGTTAACACTTACGACAATTTTCTGGTTCCCATTACATTGTTAGTGCGGTGTGAAATGAAATTCCGGCATATTCTTTACAGGACGTAGCCATCAACCACATTAAACGAGTCTTTGATTTTCTAGGCATCACTTATACGTTCTGTAGTTTGCCATTGCTTTCTGAACGGTGAAGTGTATTTTTATATTTCGCAAAAATCACACGGAAACGAATTTGCGGATATGTCTCCTGCCTGCTGAGGAGATTGAACCAGGTACGCATGGGTTGCGAACGAGCTCACTACCACTTAAGCTACAGAGTACACCTACAAATTCATTATCATTGCTAAGTTATTTCTTTGAGAGAATTTTAGAAGTACGCAGCAAAAATAAATTGTACACCTAAAAATTCATTAAAATTCATTATCATTGCTAAGTTATTTCTTTGAGAGAATTTAGAGTTCGCAGCAAAATAAATTGACACCAAATTCATATCATCAAGTTATTCTTTGAGAGAATTTAGAAGCAGGAAAAATAAATTGTACACCTAAAATTCATTATCATTGCTAAGTTATTTCTTTGAGAGAATTTTAGAAGTACGCAGGAAAAATAAATTGTACACCTAAAAATTCATTATCATTGCTAAGTTATTTCTTTAAGAGAATTTTAGAAGTTCGCAGCAAAAATAAATTGTACACTAAAATTAATTATATTCTAAGTTATTCTTGAAGAATTTTAGAAGTTCGCAGGAAAATAATTATTGAAGTAGAAGACTAAAATTAACGACAGTCATTAAAAGTTCACAGGTTATTGTCGAAACTAAGTGTTAATGTTACAGACGTTTGCTATACGATTTTTAAATGTGTTTGAGTTTTATGAGCATTTGAATTTTACGATCATTTGAATGTGATGTACCTTTCACGTCAATTAAAGTTCATTTAATTTCACACTTTAAGAACACCTGCTGATATTTAACGCATGTGTACTCGTCATTATCAGGTGCCGTGCAGGCTGGCGTAGGAAATCATAGGGGGACTCTGCGAATCCGGACCACCCCGTTCTGTTCACGAGTGCTGTTTTTTTCCAGAGACCCCTAGGATTGTTGCTGGAGCTAAGGAGTTCCTGCTTTGTGCAATACTCTCGGCAGGTGGCGTGCCATTTCGGTGGCGTGTCACGCTGTGGACAGTTTGGTTGCAAATTGTTTTGCGTGGATTTTTACACAGAGACGATGGCACCACCCGTTAGAAAGAAATAGCAAACTACTGAATGTAATAATGCCTAGAAAAATCACAAATAGTGTTAAAAAGATGGGGTTAATTAGCAAAGCTCTGTAAAGGATATGCAATTAACTTTACTTACGCTCTGATTAAGGAAAGCAGACCGAGATTGACTATTGCACCGGTTTTAACACCATATGGCTCGGTCCTCTCCGCAGAAATCACGCCACCTGCCGAAGTATTGCACAAGCACGAACCCGTAGCTCGAAACAATTAGGTCTCTGAAAAACTGCACTCGTGAACAGAAGGCCGTGGTCGAATCAGACCCACGACATTCGACTCGAGGCAAAGGGCTTAACCATCAGCACGAAATGTGCGTGTCTTGCCCTAAAGAATCTTTAATCCCTACATAAAAGCATTATTAAGTTATTAAGTTCTCCTATGTAAAAAATATATTCATTTATCCACACAATGGTATAAAGGGTTTTAAAAGGTAAAACAATGGTATATTACTCATAAATATATGTTAATAATTAAGAAAACTGCAGCTGAATTTGTACATACACCTGCAGTTTGGGCAAAAGAACAGAAATTGAATTCCGCCAAATCCGTTTTCAATTCGGAAGCCGATCAGAGAGCGACACAGAAAAATAATATAAAGAGTACAAAGCAAGAGTAAGACCACGCAAAAGATGGAGTGATGGCATCAAGTACAGTCTTACGAAAATGACTATATGTTTACAAAGTGCCTTAAAACAAGCACACACGTGATCACTACATCTCCCCCCGCCCAACATTTCTATAAAGAAATAAATGGCGGAAGAGAAGAAGAAGAAGCCAATTAGTTGAAGACAGTCCAAGACTTCAGATATAATCACAGGTGAAATATAAATAGTTTGAAAGCAGGTGCAGAAATTTGTATCAATTTCTAAGCATTTCAGTATGCACTCGAGTCACTCATAGCTTGACATCGCATTTTAAACATGCCACTGTATTCGCATCTTGTACCAAATCAAGGAATTCGGTTCATATTACAGCATTTTAAAACTGGCTTGTAGAGCCTAACTGGCATAACCGACACATCTCTTAAAAATGTGAGGAACACTATACTAGCGTGCGATGCAATACGGTTTTGTAAATTGCTGTTCTAAATAAAAATAAATTTTGCTTATTTATTTTTTTTTAAAAAAGTAAAATAACAAACCAGTATTGTCACTCACTAAAATTGAGTTTATTTTTGGATGTGGGCCAGGAATTGGATAATATCCGAGATTTAAGGTTAAATATAACGATACAAAGAGCTGTTCGCCCGAGTGGTTACCGGGGTCAAAATTTGGGGTGTAAAGAATAGAACCACTGTTACCTGTCACGCATGTCATAAGAGGCGTCTATGGAGGTTTGGCTGAAATCGGATGCACATGTCTTAAACATGTGAAAGTCTATGCGATTTGGGGCTTACCAAACCAAAGTGCAACGTATACACGTTCTTGGCAAAGATCAAACATATCACAAAGAGTGATTCAAATTGGTCGTAAAGAACGAACGTAAGAAAGAAGAAAGAACTGGTGATGCACTCTTCTAAATTACATCGGGGACCAGTGAAACGAACTTAGTGCTCTTCGCTGAGATCTTCCTGTGTAAGAAAAAGATTGAAGACACATGGTTACTCAGCGAAGTGCAATGATGATGGTCCTTTCAATCAATCGTTAATCTACCTCAATCTTCGTCTTTTAATGATTGTCTCAAATTATGCACAGTATGTTTGTATTTAAATCTTGTCATTGTCTATCGTATTTGACCAGAATATTTGCAGTGTTCATCTTATAAATTAATTATAAAATACATTATGTCCATTAGAAATACCAAGGCCAGTGGCGGCTCGTCATTAAGGGCCAGTGGGACCTGAGCCCACCAAAAATAATATGTAACGTGTATAAATTAAAATATAACCTAACCCAATACCCGGATTTTCCACACAAAAATATACGTGGCCCCACCAACACAACTTAGCACGAGCCACCACTGACCAAGGCAATTTAAAACATTAAATACATTTAAAACACTTTGTCAGTTTAGACCGCAAAGTGCATTTATGAACTAGGATCATTTAAACACAAGTTAGTTAGTTTGTTCCTTTCGTGCCAAAGGCGGCAATAGGGCAGAGGTTTTAGATCTCCATGTGATGCGGTTCTTGCTAGCAGTTGGAGATCTTGTATGGTTTTACATCCCAGTAGTTTACTTTCTTGTTGGATGGTTCTTCGAAGAGTGGTCTTTGGTCTTCCACGTTTTCTTTTCCCAACTGGTGACCACATAAGGACTTGTCGATTTAGTCTCTTTTCGTAATTTAAACACAAGGTCAATTTAACACACTGGATGTTTTTAAAATCACATTGTCCATTCAAAACACCATGTCAATTTGATCTGCACTGTCAATGAAAAACATAAGTCTTATTTAGAACTTGGCTCCCCTGCAACATAACTAGCTCAGACGGGAAATCTAACATTCCAGTTTAATGGTGGCTGATTTTTGTATATGTTTGAAAGAACACTGTAAGCATTTTAGCAATTTAACACAATTCTATGCGTCTATGGCTATTTGTTGATAAAAGTGTTAATAATATTAATGTTCATTAGCGTTAAACTTAATTTGTAACATAATATAATCTTGATTTATAATGTTGTATTATCTTATCTTATCTTAACCACATTTGCCGTGAAGCCCCGCAGGGAGAGTTAGTTTTCCATCTTGTGCCAGGCGTGTTGCACTTGACGTTGTCAGTCCATGCTTTAGCAGAGACTCTGAGATGTTATCTAGCCATCGTGTTCTTGGCCTGCCTCGTGCTCTACGCCCTGAATGTCGATTATTGTAGGCATGTGGTAGTATCACAAACAATGTTGTGTTGTTTTTAAAATTACTGAGCCTAATTTAACAACACTGGAATGCGAGGATCCCGTGACAGCTCGGGTCCTTTTTCCTAGAACTTTTAGCTGAGCCCGCTGGATGTATACTAACGGCGGCCACGATTTAGAACACAGGGTTCATTAAAGCATAAGGTCTTAACACTTCAGCATCTCTGAAGTCGGAGAAGACTCGCCTGATTAGCGAGTGACACTGATGATAGGGAAAGCAAGCCTTCACACAAAATCCAGCTAGAAGTCCCATACTGGATGCCCTGACTACGCCTGAATTCATAGCAGGCGAAAGAGAAGAAGAAGAAGACGAAGAAAACTTCAGTTTTCTTTAAAAACATTTCCATTTAGACGACGATTAATTTTAAACAGCAAATCCAATTTAAATACCAGTTTCACCTCTAAAGTCTGGCTTCACGCAAAATGAGTCGGAGGGCCATATGTTTAGGTGCCCTGGTATAAGACAGTCTTATACCAGGGTCTTCTAGTATAAGACAGAACGATAGAACACACAGTCATATAGTGGATCCCATCACACTGCAATATAAACGGAAACGAAGAAGCAGACAAGCTAGCAAAGGCAGGAGGGCGACTACCGCAGACTGATTACGAAATCAGCTACGAGGAGGCTTAAACAACCATCAGATGGCGATATAGAGAGAAGTGGTTGTAATATCACCCACAGCACCAAAGATGGGTACTATGGTCTGTCCTGTAGCAAACAAGTTGTTATATTCCTCCTCCGTACCGGCTATAACAGACTCCGGCCCCACCTTTACAACAAATTTAAAATTGGCACAACTAGTCTGTTCCACTGCGAGAAGGCGGACATGATGGCAGAGCACTTACTACAAGACTGCCCACTGCTAGCAGGCCTGAGAAACGAGACCTGGCCGGAAAATACATAGCTAAAAGAGAAGCTGTACGAAGGGACGGAGTCCTTAAAAACAACAGAAGAATTTATGAGGAAATCTGGTACATCAGTCTAAGCGGTGATCGCAGAGAGAAAAGAGAGAGAGAGAGACAGAAGGATAGGACCATATTCTAGTATAAGACAGAACGGTATGACCATCTTCTAGTATAAGACAGAACGGTAGGACCATCTTCTAGTATAAGACAGAACGGTAGGACCATCTTCTAGTATAAGACAGAACGGTAGGACCATCGGAAGGGTAGGACCTTCTTCTAGAATAAGACAGAACGGAAGGACCATATTCTAGTATAAGACAGAATGGTAGGACCGTCTTCTAGTATAAGACAGAACGGTAGGACCGTCTTCTAGTATAAGACAGAATGGTAGGACCGTCTTCTAGTATAAGACAGAATGGTAGGACCATCTTCTAGTATAAGACAGAACGGTAGGACCATCTTCTAGTATAAGACAGAACGGTAGGACCATCTTCTAGTATAAGACAGAACGGTAGGACCATCTTCTAGTATAAGACAGAACGGTAGGACCGTCTTCTAGTATAAGACAGAACGGTAGGACCATCTTCTAGTATAAGACAGAACGGGGGACCTTCTTCTAGTATAAGACAGAATGGTAGGACCATCTTCTAGTATAAGACAGAACGGTAGGACCATCTTCTAGTATAAGACAGAATGGTAGGACCATCTTCTAGTATAAGACAGAACGGTAGGACCATCTTCTAGTATAAGACAGAACGGTAGGACCATCTTCTAGTATAAGACAGAACGGTAGGACCTTCTTCTAGTATAAGACAGAATGGTAGGACCATCTTCTAGTATATAGACAGAACGTAGGACCATCTTCTAGTATAAGACAGAACGGTAGGACCATCTTCTAGTATAAGACAGAACGATAGGACCGTCTTCTAGATAAGACAGAACGTAGGACCGTCTTCTAGATAAGACAGAATGGTAGGACCGTCTTCTAGTATAAGACAGAACGGTAGGACCTTCTTCTAGTATAAGACAGAATGGTAGGACCATCTTCTAGTATAAGACAGAATGGTAGACCTGCTTCTAAGTATAAGACAGAACAGTAGGAACAAGTCTTCTAGTATAAGACAGAACAGTAGGACCTCTTAAGTATAAGACAGAACAGGAGGACCATCTTCAGTTTATAAGACAAAGACGTAGGACCATCTTCTAGTATAAGATTAGAACGCAGGTACCTCTTCTAGTATAAGACAGAATGGTAGGACCATCTTCTAGTATAAGACAGAATGGTAGGACCGTCTTCTAGTATAAGACAGAACGGTAGGACCGTCTTTAAGATAAGACAAACGTAGGACCATCTTCTAGTATAAGACAGAACAGAGGACCGTCTTCTAGATAAGACAGAACGTAGGACCATCTTCTAGTATAAGACAGAACGATAGACCGTCTTCTAGTATAAGACAGAATGGTAGATCCATCTTCTAGTATAGACAGAATGTGACCATCTTCTAGTATAAAGACAGAACGGTAGGACCATCTTCTAGTATAAGACAGAACGGTAGGACATCTTCTAGTATAAGACAGAACGAGTGGACCATCTTCTAGTATAAGACAGAACTGAGTAGGACCATCTTCTAGTATAAGACAGAACGGTAGGACCGTCTTCTAGTATAAGACAGAACAGGTAGGACCTCTTCTAGTATAAGACAGAACGTAGGACCATCTTCTAGTATAAGACAGAATGGTAGGACATCTTCTAGTATAAGACAGAATGGTAGGACCGTTTCTAGTATAAGACAGAACGGTAGGACCGTCTTCTAGTATAAGACAGAACGTTAGGACCGTCTTCTAGTATAAGACAGAACGGTAGGACCATCTTCTAGTATAAGACAGAACGGTAGGACCATCTTCTAGTATAAGACAGAACGGTAGGACCTTCTTCTAGTATAAGACAGAACGGTAGGACCGTCTTCTAGTATAAGACAGAACGGAGGACCGTCTTCTAGTATAAGACAGAACGGTAGGACCATCTTCTAGTATAAGACAGAACGTAGACCATCTTCTAGTATAAGACAGAACGGTAGGACCGTCTTCTAGTATAAGACAGAACGGTAGGACCATCTTCTAGTATAAGACAGAACGGTAGGACCATCTTCTAGTATAAGACAGAACGGTAGGACCATCTTCTAGTATAAGACAGAACGGTAGGACCATCTTCTAGTATAAGACAGAACGTAGGCCCAGTCTTCTAGTATAAGACAGAACGGTAGGACCGTCTTCTAGTATAAGACAGAACGGTAGGACCGTCTTCTAGTATAAGACAGAACGGTAGGACCATCTTCTAGTATAAGACAGAACGGTAGGACCGTCTTTAAGTATAAGACAGAACGGTAGGACCATCTTCTAGTATAAGACAGAACGGTAGGACCGTCTTCTAGTATAAGACAGAACGGTAGGACCATCTTCTAGTATAAGACAGAACGATAGGACCGTCTTCTAGTATAAGACAGAATGGTAGGACCATCTTCTAGTATAAGACAGAATGGTAGGACCATCTTCTAGTATAAGACAGAACGGTAGGACCATCTTCTAGTATAAGACAGAACGGTAGGACCATCTTCTAGTATAAGACAGAACGGTAGGACCATCTTCTAGTATAAGACAGAATGGTAGGACCGTCTTCTAGTATAAGACAGAATGGTAGGACCGTCTTCTAGTATAAGACAGAATGGTAGGACCGTCTTCTAGTATAAGACAGAACGGGATAGAGGGTGTCTTCTTGCAGATGAAAATAGAATAATGGATGCTGTACCTACTTGTTCTATAAGATAGAATTGTGGGATTGCCGGAGGGGGGTAATTTCTTGTAGGTTAAGACGAAACGAGATGACCATGCTGCAGCATAGCTCAGAACTAGGGTAACCGACTTATAAGACAAGACATAATGGCGCGGTTCTTGGTGTTTACTTTGTTTGAGAGATGTGAAATAAATGTCACCGGAAAACGTCTTCCAAAAGTGGACATATGTTTGGGATTTCAAACAGATTAAGGATTGTATAAGATTTCTTCTGATTGAGGGAGACATGAAAGTAGATTGCGTAATGATAAGAAACATGGCTGTGAGATAGGAACTTCCAAGATGTGATCCACTATGACAGTGGTAAGATAGTCTAGAAATTCAGTGTTTCTTTGATGCTAGAAATTCAGTGTTTCTTTGATGCTAGAAATTCAGTGTTTCTTTGATGCTAGAAATTCAGTGTTTCTTTGATGCTAGAAATTCAGTGTTTCTTTGATGCTAGAAATTCAGTGTTTCTTTGATGCTAGAAATTCAGTGTTTCTTTGATGCTAGAAATTCAGTGTCTCTTTGATGCTAGAAATTCAGTGTTTCTTTGATGCTAGAAATTCAGTGTTTTTTATGCAGAAATTCAAAGTTTCTTTGATGTTAGAAATTCAGTGTTTTATGATAGAAATTCAGTGTTTCTTTGATGCTAGAAATTCAGTGTTTCTTTGATGCTAGAAATTCAGTGTTTCTTTGATGCGATGAGATGAATGAAGTATGAATGAATCAAAGACACAAAGATGAAGTGTCCAGACAATTCACTTTCTTATATCAATAGTAAATTCAAGAAGACCTTAATACATTATCATTCTGTTGTTTATCTTATAAATACATAACAAGAGAATCAAAGGGCATATGTGGCTAAGTAGTTAAGCAATCGCTTTGATTTTCAAATGTTGTGGCTTCGAATCCTGGTTTCGTTGTTCTGATCACGAGTTCATTTTAATCCAGCGATATTTATGATTTTTGTCAGAGATAAGGAGCTAGTGCTTTGTGCAATACTCTCGTCAATACCTTTTATATTTTCTACGGAACTTGATGGGTATGCTCAGAAAGATTGAAATAGTCTGGACGCAAAGACAATGGTTCGAGTCGTTGAAAAGGTTTTATGTTTATAAATAAATTCGTTTTATTTTAATGACAAGACATGCAGCTGTAAGGGGAAATTAAACCGTTGATAGGCATGCATGTATGGTTGTTGTAAATACTAGGAAGAGCAATGGACCACGCTGATATTCTGAACTCAATAAGGAAGAGCGGGCTTGTACATTATTCAAGTAAAATGGTGAGTCTACAGCCCTAACCAGATTGCAAGATCACCAAGTCAAACTCGGTGTAGAATATTGCAACGTGGGTAGAAGGTACACAACAAGAGCAATATACTGGTAGCCAAGGAAGAATAAGTAAGCTACAAAGAACTGGTGTCGTTAGTCGCCCACACGATGAGAGACATACTAAGGAGCAGTGGAGGCTCGTCATTAAGGGACATTGTGGCCGGGCCCCACCAAAAATAAAGTGTAACGTGTACTTACTACTTTATAAATTAAAATATAACCTAACCCAAAACTATGATTTTCCGAAAATTTTTGTCCAACCTCACCAACAAAAACGAGCACGAACCGCCACTGCTAAGGAGGATAGCAGAACCTTTATGGACTACTTTGTTCCATGTGCAATAATGATGATCCGACGACTAAACTTAACTAAAGTCACAATAGGTGCCGTCCTATTTCTGCGGGAAAGAGATCCATCAATATAGAGTAAAACCAGGGGCAATGAATTCAACCATTTGTCTTAGCTTTATACACCTCCAAAGCCGACCTGCCCAGCGTGTTCGCAGCACGTTGGACGACGGTGAGACTCCCCACCCCCTGTGAGTGTGGTTCAATTCCGCGGGCTGACAGAAAAACCACAGATTCTCCATATTTACGGTGTTCACCGAACCGAATGGTTACGATGTCCATGGCACCGATACAAAAAAATTATGTTTTAAAATGCACCTCTAAAAAGAAAGAAATTTGCAAGAATCGTATCATACACAATCTTAACATTGTTTGTCATCCTCTGTTTCGTTTGCGTACATTCTCTGTTATGATATTGAGTATGCTCAAAGAAACAATGTAGTTTTAGAATGTACTTCTTTTCTTCTTCTTCTTTATTCGTTTCATATGCTCTTCTAAACCATGAGATTGGTTGCCTGTATGAAGCTGCAAGTCAGTTGGAGTTTCTCGGAGTTTCCATAGGTTGCTCTGAAAGCTTTGTTCATGAGGTTATGTTTTGTTTTGTTGGTGTATCATACAGTGGCGGATCGTGGTCATTTTTGTTGGTGTATCATACAGTGGCGGATCGTGATCATTTTTGTTGGTGGGGTCAGCAAACATTTTAGGAAAAATCATGGTTTTTGGGTTGGTAATATTTTATTATTTACTATTATTTGTACATTCCGGCGTCCGAGTGGTTACCGGGGCCAAATTTGGGGTGTAAAGAATAGAACCACAGTTACCTGCCATGCATGTTGTAAGAGGCGACTAAGAAGGTTTGGCTGAAATCGGATGCACGTGTCCGCTAGGGAATGCTAACCCGAAACAAATGCTTGCAGAAAATGGATGCACCAAGCCGTAAGGCGCATAACATGGTGCAACGACCCCTCACAATGAGGAATGGTATAACGGATTCTACGGTTGCCAATCTGCCTCTGAGATTTAGCAACGCAGTAAGAATGTCAGACCTACCATCACGAGGGTGCCCAAAACTTACTACGGGAAGAGGTCGGCACAAACGGGGAAGCAGAAATCATAGGAATTATATCCTACAAAACTGCCCCCAGTATGCAAACTTGAGAAGAAAGAGGTGGCCCCCGTACACCAGCGCCCAAGACAAACTGTATGGTGTTGCTGATAATCTGAGACAGACGGCTGCCTTTATTAGAGAATCCAAATCCCAATCTAGTGAGAACGCAGAAGAAGAAGAAGAAGTACATTCCGGGAAAATTTTGGTGGGCCCGGGTCCCACTGGCCCTTAATGACCAATCGCCCCTGGGTGTATGTATGATGGACATGACTGCAGGATGTGCTCTGGAGTCTGTGTTTCAGTCTGATATGCACACTGTGCAGTCTGAGCAGGCTTTATTCTGTGCATTTGATGATTAAGCTACTAGTGGCTTATTCTTAGACGAAACATTGTTGTGTGTTGTTTTCTGTAAAACGATGTTTCGACCAAGAGGCCTTTATCAAGCAAAGGATACGAAGCAAATAAGAAATGCAAGCTTTCTATAGATCAGACAAATCTCGATATAGAAGGAGACTGCAGTAAAACTATGACATATGGCAAAACGCGTAATAACAAAGTACTGTAGTTTTACAAAATACAAAAACAATGACAATACAAAGCAACGTTTCAACCAAAGAGCCTTTATCAAGCAAACGATATAACAGGGGTAACGAATTTTACAGCACATTACATATAGACTACAACAGAGATGATTTCCAACGGGCAGAAAGTGAAAATCTGTGACTAAATACATCATCAGACATCACATATACAGCCAGACGATAAATCCAGGAAAGTCCTAGATCTGGCGGTTTCTGTGATGTCTGGTGTAGAATTATAGAGTGAATCGTGTCTCCTTGCCGACGTCTAATGATGAGGAAATGTGCATGAATACAGAACAAATGAACGAAGTAAATAAATGGGTGCGTTACTGAGTAACGACTACTCAGTAGTCGTGTTAGAAACGAAAGAATATTGCAGTGGTTACCAATAAATTAAACTAACGAGCACTCTTAGCACACTTGCAGAACAGGTTGGTCTCCAGATTAATTCTGCCAAGGCTAAAATTATGGACCTCACAAACTCGACAGACAACATCGTAATAAATGGCCAAACACTGGAGAAAGTTGAACATTTTACATATTTGGGTAGTACAGTGTCAAACAACGGAGACACGATGAAAGAAATAAACTCTCGTATTGCTATAGCAGCTAGTTGTCTTCACTAATTTAATAAATATCTGGCACTATCAAGACCTTAGTATATGTACAAAAGTTAAATTGTTTAGGTCATGTGTGATTCCTGTACTGACCTACGGTTGTGATAGTTAGAAATCCACACACAAAAATTGATAAGAAGCTGGACAGCTTTGAGAATAAATGTCTCCGAAAATTATTAAAAGTAAAATGGAGTGATTTCGTTTCGAACAACGCAGTGATAGATACGACACAGCAACAACCCATATCAAATATTATAAGGAAACGAAGGTGGAAATATTTAGATCCTGTTCTTAGATCAGACGAAAAGAGACTAAATCAACAAGTCCTTATGTGGTCACCAGTTGGGAAAAGAAAACGTGGAAGACTTAAGACCACTCTTCGAAGAACAATCCTACATATACAAGAATGTAAACTATTGGGATGTAAAACCATACGAGATCTCCAACTGCTAGCAAAACTATGCACCGCCTTTGACACGAAAGGAACAAACTAACTAACTACCAATAAATTCTACCTCAGTAGGAGTTTTAACTCCACTGAGCATAGCCCTACACGCCTGAAGATAATTTAGTCGTCTGGGTCTGCAAGAAAGTCAGGTACTCTTCCCCCGCTCAAATATAGAAAAAAAGGTGAAAACACATAATTCCTGTGGGGTTGAAGAATTATACATTGACATTTCTATACGACTGAAGGTAAAAAAAATGTTACTTAGTGAAAGTAAAAGGGGGTTTTAAAGGCCATTTTAACACGATAGTGGAACGTCCTCTTCGAACTCTCCATATCGACAACTTGTCAACCACTCTGTGTGATTTGTATGTGATGTGAGCCTACGAGCGATTGTACAGGGTGTTCAAGATAATTGCAGCTCCATTGACAATTCGAACGTTGCCAGGTAAAAATTGAGTTGTGTTTATTTACTATTTAAACCGGTTCTGACTAGCTCGTTCTACGTCACATTTGTTCATCGCCCCTTCCGCACTACAATTACACACCGTCACACAACCTTGACCTATACTACGTCATAACTGAACCTTCTAAGTTCCATACATATATGCCAGATTAGCTCCATTCACGGGCCGCTTTTAAGTTGAACACCCTGTACATTGTGCCAGTTATGCGCCTACACGTAGGCCAGCTTATCCGATTTCTGCGCTGCTTTTTATTTACTAGGTAGCATTCCTAGGGCCTACATCAGTCGCCTCTTACGACATGCCTTGTAGGTTGCAGTGGTACTATTCTTTTCTTCTCTTGCGGACCCCGGCAACACACAGACAAGATAGTGGAACAATATATATCTCGTTTTGAATATTTGTTTACAAGCTGCATCGAGTGACTGAAAAATGATCGATAACGAGTGAGCAACGTCCTGTACTAGATTAACAATGTCTGGGAATGCAAGATCAAGCAAATCCAAAGACTGGTCTGGTATTGGAAGCTACCTAATAAATAAAAGCGTTGCAGAAATCGGATGTGCTGGCCTACTTTTAGGCACTATACCCGCCTGCCCAGCGTACTCGTACCGCGTTGGACAACGGGTTCAACTGTGAGTGCGGGCTGGCAGAAAAGCCACAGGTTCTCCAGACTTACGGTATTTGTGGCACCGAACCGAAGAGTCATAATGTCCATGACACCGAGCCGAAGATCTGAAAGGTCAATTGCTTCTGGATCGGAAAAAAACAAACTTGTAGGAACATAACTAGCACAATGTATAATCGATCTTAGATCAAAGCATATACAAATCACAAAGAGTGGTTTAACAAGTGGTTGATATAAAGCATTCGAAGAACAAGAAGAAGAAGAAGAATATATGTTTTAAAGAAAAGTGATCCGTAACATTAACAGAGAAGAGAACAAGTGGATATTACAGAAGAAACTCAAAATTAAAGAAAACCGGATCATGCTACAAATAGGAATGATAAAAAATGAAGTATTTTGGACATATCTCTCTCTGTCTCTCTCTGCGATTCCTACATTTTGGACATATCTCTCGTCTCTCTCGATCCCTACATTTTGGACATATAAAATACATGAACGGATTGAAAATACAATTATGAAGGAATGCATCCTGGCAATGAGAAGAGGAAGACCACGGAAAAGATGGATTCAGGATTTGATAGATGATGACATGACGCAGAGGAAGAGGTAGGACATCTGGGCTATGGAGAGAGAAATTTAGAAGGATTATTAGGTGACAAAGTTTTGTACAGGATAAGATATTTCATTAAAATTTTGTTGATGAGTTTAGAATTTGAATATAACGATATCCGTTCTTCTATTTTCTACCATTGACCATTACTTCAACACAACAACATTGACCAACACTTTAACACAACAACATTGACCATTACTTCAACACAATAACATTGACCACACTTAATACAACAACATTACCAACACTTCATCTACAACATTGACCATTACTTCAACACAACAAATTGACCATTACTTCAACACAACAACATTAACCATTACTTCAACACAACAAAGTTGACCAACACTTTATCTCCACAACATTGACTATTATTTCAACACAACAACATTGACCAACACTTTAACACAACAACATTGATCATTATTTCAACAGAACAACATTGACCATCAGTTCAACAGAACAACATTGACCATCAGTTCAACATAACAACATTGACCATCAGTTCAACATAACAACATTGACCATTACTTCAACACAACAATATTGATCATTACTTCAACACAACAACATTGATCGTTACTTCAACACAACAATATTGACTAACACTTCATCTCCACAACATTGACCATTACTTCAACACAACAACATTGATCATTACTTCAACACAACAACATTGATCATTACTTCAACACAACAAAGTTGACCAACACTTTAACACAACAACATTGACCATTACTTCAACACAACAATATTGATCATTACTTCAACACAACAACATTGATCGTTACTTCAACACAACAATATTGACTAACACTTCATCTCCACAACATTGACCATTACTTCAACACAACAACATTGATCATTACTTCAACACAACAACATTGATAATTACTTCAACACAGCAACATTGACCAACACTTCAACACAGCAACATTGACCAACACTTCAACACAACACCATTGACCATTACTTCAACACAACAACATTGACCATTACTTCAACACAACACCATTGACCATCACTTCAACACAACAACATTGACCATTACTTCAACACAACAACATTGACCATTACTTCAACACAACAAAGTTGACCAACACTTCAACACAACAACACAGATGCAGCAAAGAAAACCAAATAATAGGACTAATGGCGCCAATTGTAAAATGCAAATATGTTACCATGAACACAAAAAGAGCAATGTTCAACATAATCTTTCCCCCCACATGCTATCAGTGCCAAACCTGGACGCTGACATCATGTGATACATGAAAAATAGTCACAACAGAGATGATGTGTCTACGCAGAATGCTGGATATAACAAGAAGAGACCGGTTGAGAAATGAAGACGTAAAGGAAAAAAAGTGGAAACAACATCAGTACTGAACTTCGTCAAGAAACAACAAATTAAATGGTTCGGCTACATATGTAGATTACCAACTGGCAGTGCACCTCAAAGAGGTACGTTGCTCCGATACAATGGACACAAGCAAAAGGTGGACCTCAGAGATAACAGAGGCAACGAAAGACACTAGTTATGAAGAGCACACAAGGGATCGTTCTATAAGTCTCTTCTTATCCTGATGTTGTAAGGCAAAACATAAGTGGAGAAAAGAAAGATCAACCTTTCGAACAGATCCGCTTGGTTTCCTCAAGTTGAGAACCGCTGTTATGGTTCAGTGTCATTAACACCTAAACTTGGTGCTAATTACTTCTACTGGTCTTTTTGACGTACTTCGGTGCTTATGATAAGAAGCGGGTGCTTATAACGTTTGCGCAAACATTTGAGCAATCATAAAGACAGGAACAGATGAGTTTAGGAAGCGTTGGCTGTGATATGAGGATGTACAAAGCAGGGGTGTGTGTAAGCTGAAATGTGTGTGGGTTTTAATGGCGTGCATCCTTGTTTGATTCTGAATACGTTACCGGCTCTGTAACAGAACATAAACGTGAGCAGAGTTTAATGTCTGACTGCTGGCTGGATCATGATCAAACGTGTGCGAAAGAAGATATATCCTAATGGATAGTGGTAGTGCCGTCTTTTTTTTTATTTATCTGTTGCGGAAGTTTTTGTGTGTTCTGTATGTTGTGTGTCTTAGTGGGTTAGGTAGTGTGTCATTGATGTAGAATTTTGATGTAGACTAGATAAGTCTGTGAGAGATGTTGCATTTCTGTGTGGTTTAGACACGCGTGTTTGAGAGCTGAAATACGAGCACATTCGTTTGTGTATGTGAGTTGTAGAAGAATTGATTGATTGAAATGTTATGTTATGTTATGTGACCGACGTCATGGAACACTGGGCATTCCAATGTATGCTTTGTCCTCCACTGCAGCAGCCATTTCAAAATCTATTTGCTCACTGTGCCCATGAGAAGTTGATTAGTATATCTTCTCTCCTACCTGTAGACGACACTGTCTGACATGTCTAAACTTGTACCCATAAGAGTGATTAGTTATCTTCTCCCTACGTGTAGACACACTGTCTGACATGTCTAACTTGTACCATGAGAAGTTGATTAGTATATCTTCTTCCCTACCGTGTAGACGACACTGTCTGGCATGTCCAAACTTGTACCCATGAAAAGTTGATTAGTATATCTTCTCTCCCTACCACGAAGCCGACACTGTCTGGCATGTCCAAACTTAACTCATAATTCTCGGGCCCGTTTCAGTGTCTGAGATTCACCCATATCCCATAAATGAGAGCGTGTTGTTAGCACTTTGGCGAGTAACCATGTGTGCTTCGACTCTTCTTCACATGAAGATCTTAACAGCAGTACACGAACTCCGTAGCACCGGCAAGGGTTCCCGATGTAATTTTGAAGATGGTGAAAATATTGTGTAAAAAAAAAAAAAAAAATCTTTCTAATGAATTTTGCCTGAACGGTAGTTTTCTAACAATTCATCTCGATTTTGAAATGCCAATAGTTCCTTTGCGTGCTCAACCTCCTGAAAACGATGATTATGTTTGACCGTCCGTCTCCGATTAGACTAGGAACTTGGTCAACCTACAATGAGATCAGAGATCTCTGAAAATAAAATGTCCGATGACTCAAAGAGAGAGAGAACCAAGTATCTTTGCAACGAGATGCGAGCCCATAACCTCTACGCCACAGAGAGCACCCCCCTCATCCACCGTTGTAGAAGGGAGTTGGATTAATTGCTGGCAAAGCGGCTCTCAGGTTGACCCGGCCGCAGTAGAATACCAAACACAAGGAAGTAAACATAAAAGAAGTGATGGTGGTCACAATATACATCGAGTGACGCTGGTCAAAGAAGAAACACAGGCTAAACAACGTATTCTCCAATATACGCTATGTTATTACAACATCAGTTTTACTTGACGTTAGATGTATGTGTCCGTTTTACTGTACTATCTGGATGATTAACTATGTGTGTGAGGATGATAGTGTATGTTGCTGTTGGTAAAAGGCGGAGGGGAGGGTCTCTGTAGCCTAAGGTTTTTTTCTGTCCAGAAGCACTTGAACTTTCAGCTCTTCTGCTCGGTGCCATGGACATCGTAACCCTTCGGTTCGGTGCCACGAACACCGTAAATCTGGAGAACCTGTGACTTTTCTGCCAGCCCACGGAATTGAACCACACTCACAGGGGGATTGTCACCCGTCGTTCAACGCGCTACGAACACGCTGTGCAGGTGGGCTAGCATAACGGTTAGATGCTCACATCTCGGGCTAAAGGTAACCGGTTCGCTCCATTGTGGTGCCATTAGGATATGTTCCCAAATATACACGTATACACACATTAGTGAAACACGTACAAACAAAAGTACTATAGTTTTACAAAATACAGAAACAGTGACGATAAACAGCGACGTTTCGACCAACAAGGCCTTTATCAAACAAACGAACAAACAGGATTGACAAATTAAAATGAAACACAAATGGACGACCAAATACAAACGTATCTAAGGAAAATCAATGTGTTTATATTGAATATACACACATTGGCGTATATTCAATATAAACAACTTCATTCTACTGAATTTAAGAGCAACTGCAGTTGTTTCTCCCGCCATTCCCACATATGCTAACATACAGTCAAACACATATGCTAACATACAGTCAAACACATATGCGCGCAACTAATATCACCATCTTCGGTTTACTAACTTCAAGAGTAACTCTAGCTATCTCTTCTGCCATCACACACACACGCACGCACGCACACAGACAAGTATGCGCTCACCTAATATCAATATGCTAGTCTACTAACTATCAAAATAACCCTAACTGTTTCTTCCTCCACCACGCACACAAACACACACACACACATACACATACACGTATACGCGCACGTAATATCATCACTTCTAGTACGCGGACTTCAAGATCAAGAGACACGCTGGCTGTTCCTTTCAACACACACGCATGCAGGGGGTTTTAATAAAGGGGTTTTTAAGTCGAAGGCTTGACTTCATTGTACCGGACCCCATTGCTACGGGGCCCAAATTTGGGGTGTAAGAATAGAGCCACTGTTACCTGCCACGCATGTCGTAAGAGGCGACTAAGGAGGTTTGGTTGAAATCGGATGCATGTGTCCTAAACGTGTAGAAGTCTATGCGTTTAGGGCCTACCAAACCAATGTGCAACGTATACACGTTCTTGGTAAAGATCAAACATATCACAAAGAGTGATTAAAATTGGTCGTAAAGAACGAATGCAAAGGAGAAGGAAGAAGATTGCACCGGGTTTTACACATATGGCTCAGTCTCTCTCCGCAGAAACGGTACGCCCCCTGCTGAGAGTAATGCACAAAGCGCGAACCCCGTAGCTCCATCAACAATCCTAGGGGTCTCTGGACATAATTGCACTCGTTAACAGAATCTACGCGGTCCGGATTCGAACCCACGACTTTCGACTCGCAAGACAAGGACTTAACCGCTTAGCCCCAGAGACACCCTAACTTCCAAAATAACACTAGCTATTTATTCCGTAATCACACACAAACACACATACTCACACACAGCCACTCTCAACAACATCAACATAGACAGACAGCACCTCCAGTTCACTAACCTTCCTTCCCGCTTCGTTGTTATGAAGGTTCATCAGCATCCTCCCAAGTTCTCTGGAATGCCTTGGATTGTTTCTCTCTTTCTCTCTCACGTCTACGAAAGCCTTAGCAAATCTGTACCCGTACTCGATATTATCTCCACATCCTCCCCATATCCAGTCCCTGTGGAGGTCCTTCGGCCGCTTGGCCCTACTGCAGCCACAAGTGGATAGATCTCCTTCTCGACAAGACCTACTCACAGCATGGACTACCCCGGCTGCAGAGATAGCGTGTGTGAAAGCTGCTTCACGGCTCGCTGAGGAAGACATTAGAGAAATGATATTAAGATAATGAGAAAATACAATTTGTCAAGTGTTATTAGAGAATAAAGGTGGCGTCTGTGGCCTAGGGGATAGTGACTCGGTCTATTAACCCCGATGTTCTGTGTTCGAATCACGCTGCGGACAGTTTGGTTGCAAATTGTTTCGCGTGGAATTTTACAAAAGAACGATGGCACCCGTTCAGAAAGCAATGGCAAACTACCGAACGTAATAATGCCTAGAAAAATCACAAACTGCGTTTAAAAGCTGGGATTGATTCGTAAGTCATGTAAGGATATGCGATTTACTATTTTTTATTAGAGAATTGAGAATACATTTATAAAGTGTTATTCATCACCATCAGGTGCCGTCTCCACATCGAAGGTTGACTGCAATGAATCTCCAGCATCCTCTGTCTTTTGCCTTGGTGTTGCACACTGCCAGACTGTAACCTGTCCATTTCTTAAGTTTCCCTCCCACTTATCTCTCGGTCTTCCTCTTGCTCTTCCCCCTTCAACTTTCTCCTCTAGTAAAGATTTTATAATGGTGTCATGTCTTTTTATGTGCCCAAAATACTTTACTTGTCTGAATTTTATTTCTCTTAATAATTGTTTCCTCATGCCTAACTTTCCTAAAACTTGTTTATTTGTCTGTTTTTCTGTCCATGAAACTCTACCTATTCTTCTAAATATCCACATCTCAAAAGCATCAATTCTGTCTTCTAACTGCTTGTTCATTGTCCATGTTTCGAGCCATACATTAATATAGGATATATGTAGCATTTGATCATTCTCATTTTTAGCCTGTTTGTAATTTGTTTGGATGTCAGTAACCTCTCATCATCATCATCAAGATGCGTATCCTTTATAGGGCGTTGCTCTCTTTGCAGCACATCTGAAATTCACTCTGTCTCTTGCCAGTTCACCCACTTCGTCGATGGTCATGTTCATGATTTCTTTAATATCTTCTAGCCATCTTCTTCTTGGTCTGCCTCTGCATCCTGGGACCCTGCCCTCTAGTATTGTTCTTTCCAGGCCAAGCTAATGTGACCAAAGTATGTGATTTTTCTGTATAGTATGAACTTCCTCATACTATTGAAATTATCCTTGGCCATTCCTATTCTCTTTACAATTTCTGTTATACATCTGCCATCAAAGTGTTGTTAGAAAATGAAAATATATTTTGAAAGGGGATGCAAAGGGTTCAAGAAAGGGAGGATGACCTAAGGAGACATAGAAACGAACTTTGCTGCTGAGAGAGGCAAGAAAAATCGGTCTCAGTTCAGTTCCATGAAGAAGATTAAGTGAGTTGCCCAGGATAGAGTGGTATGGGAAATTGCTTGCAGACCCTATGTAACGTATAAAGGTACAGGAGGAATTATTATTTAAATCAATCTTGCTCTGGTATTGATCTTGTCCTCTTTGGTGGTATTCTTCATCCCTAAATGTCCCCTTTCAACCCTGTGTTAATTTTTATATATGTCTAAAATGTCTTAATTTTCTCATTATTATTTGTAGCATCAGCAGTTTTTTTTAATTTTGAATTCCTTCTGGATATATCTATTTGTTCTCTTTTCTGTCCATGGTATACAAAAGACTTCTTGCAACTCTACTTATCAAAAATACTTATATGCTTTTAGATAAGAATTAACCATCATAAAACTTCACTTTAATTACCACACCTACTGTGTTATATTGTAGTATATTGTCAGAACTGAACCTGCATTCATTTTTCCTCTCCGCTCCTCGTGGAGCATCGGACTTCAGTTGTTCGCCACTTTTTCCGATATCTGGCAGTTTTCTTTATCGTCTCCAATGATAGTTGCGCACACTTCAGCCCCTCAAGAAGACTTCGTCTCAAATGATAGTTGCGCACACTTCAGCCCCTCAAGAAGACTTCGTCTCCAATGATAGTTGCGCACACTTCAGCCCCTCAAGAAGACTTCGTCTCAAATGATAGTTGCGCACACTTCAGCTCCTCAAGAAGACTTCGTCTCCAATGATAGTTGCGCACACTTCAGCCCCTCAAGAAGACTTCGTCTCCAATGATAGTTGCGCACACTTCAGCTCCTCAAGAAGACTTCGTCTCCAATGATAGTTGCGCACACTTCAGCTCCTCAAGAAGACTTCGTCTCCAATGATAGTTGCGCACACTTCAGCTCCTCAAGAAGACTTCGTCTCCAATGATAGTTGCGCACACTTCAGCCCCTCAAGAAGACTTCGTCTCCAATGATAGTTGCGCACACTTCAGCTCCTCAAGAAGACTTCGTCTCCAATGATAGTTGCGCACACTTCAGCCCCTCAAGAAGACTTCGTCTCCAATGATAGTTGCGCACACTTCAGCTCCTCAAGAAGACTTCGTCTCCAATGATAGTTGCGCACACTTCAGCCCCTCAAGAAGACTTCGTCTCCAATGATAGTTGCGCACACTTCAGCTCCTCAAGAAGACTTCGTCTCCAATGATAGTTGCGCACACTTCAGCTCCTCAAGAAGACTTCGTCTCCAATGATAGTTCGCACACTTCAGCTCCTCAAGAAGACTTCGTCTCCAATGATAGTTCGCACACTTCAGCTCCTCAAGAAGACTTCGTCTCCAATGATAGTTGCGCACACTTCAGCTCCTCAAGAAGACTTCGTCTCCAATGATAGTTGCGCACACTTCAGCCCCTCAAGAAGACTTCGTCTCCAATGATAGTTGCGCACACTTCAGCCCCTCAAGAAGACTTCGTCTCAGATGAAGTTGGCACACTTCAGCTCCTCAAGAAGACTTCGTCTCCAGGTCTGTTTAGGACGCCCTCTTTTCCGTTTTACTTGCGGGTTCCACTTAAGTGCTTGTCTAGTGACACTCGCATGCATCTTCCGTAGTGTATGCCCAACCCATCACCAGTTTCTCCTCTTAATCATCGCCTTCATTGTAACAGTTCTATTCCAAAGTAAACATATGTTTTCGGATAACATTTAGCGATCATAAAAGTTCACTTTGACACATTTACATATCTAGGAAGTGTTATTAACATTCAAGGTGGCACAGATGAAGATGTTAGGATTAGAACATAAAAGGTAAGATCAACATTCAAGGTGGCACAGATGAAGATGTTAGGATTAGAACATAAAAGGTAAGATCAACATTCAAGGTGGCACAGATGAAGATGTTAGGATTAGAACATAAAAGACAAGATCAACATTCAATGTGGCACAGATGAAGATGTTAGGTTAGAACATAAAAGGTAAGATCAACATTCAAGGTGGCACAGATGAAGATGTTAGGATTAGAACATAAAAGGCAAGATCAACATTCAATGTGGCACAGATGAAGATGTTAGGATTAGAACATAAAAGACAAGATCAACATTCAAGGTGGCACAGATGAAGATGTTAGGATTAGAACATAAAAGACAAGATCAACATTCAAGGTGGCACAGATGAAGATGTTAGGATTAGAACATAAAAGGCAAGATCAACATTCAAGGTGGCACAGATGAAGATGTTAGGATTAGAACATAAAAGACAAGATCAACATTCAAGGTGGCACAGATGAAGATGTTAGGATTAGAACATAAAAGGTAAGATCAACATTCAAGGTGGCACAGATGAAGATGTTAGGTTAGAACATAAAAGGTAAGATCAACATTCAAGGTGGCACAGATGAAGATGTTAGGATTAGAACATAAAAGGTAAGATCAACATTCAAGGTGGCACAGATGAAGATGTTAGGTTAGAACATAAAAGGCAAGATCAACATTCAAGGTGGCACAGATGAAGATGTTAGGATTAGAACATAAAAGACAAGATCAACATTCAAGGTGGCACAGATGAAGATGTTAGGATTAGAACATAAAAGACAAGATCAACATTCAAGGTGGCACAGATGAAGATGTTAGGTTAGAACATAAAAGGTAAGATCAACATTCAAGGTGGCACAGATGAAGATGTTAGGATTAGAACATAAAAGACAAGATCAACATTCAAGGTGGCACAGATGAAGATGTTAGGTTAGAACATAAAAGGTAAGATCAACATTCAAGGTGGCACAGATGAAGATGTTAGGATTAGAACATAAAAGACAAGATCAACATTCAAGGTGGCACAGATGAAGATGTTAGGATTAGAACATAAAAGACAAGATCAACATTCAAGGTGGCACAGATGAAGATGTTAGGTTAGAACATAAAAGGTAAGATCAACATTCAAGGTGGCACAGATGAAGATGTTAGGATTAGAACGTAAAAGGTAAGATCAACATTCAATGTGGCACAGATGAAGATGTTAGGATTAGAACATAAAAGGTAAGATCAACATTCAAGGTGGCATAGATGAAGATGTTAGGGTTAGAACATAAAAGGCAAGATCAACATTCAAGGTGGCACAGATGAAGATGTTAGGATTAGAATATAAAAGGCAAGATCAACATTCAAGGTGGTACAGATGAAGATGTTAGGATTAGAACATAAAAGGTAAGATCAACATTCAAGGTGGCACAGATGAAGATGTTAGGATTAGAACATAAAAGACAAGATCAACATTCAAGGTGGCACAGATGAAGATGTTAGGATTAGAACATAAAAGGTAAGATCAACATTCAAGGTGGCACAGATGAAGATGTTAGGATTAGAATAAAAAAGGCAAGATCAACATTCAAGGTGGCACAGATGAAGATGTTAGGATTAGAACATAAAAGGCAAGATCAACATTCAAGGTGGCATAGATGAAGATGTTAGGATTAGAACATAAAAGGTAAGATCAACATTCAAGGTGGCACAGATGAAGATGTTAGGATTAGAATATAAAAGGCAAGATCAACATTCAAGGTGGCACAGATGAAGATGTTAGGATTAGAACATAAAAGACAAGATCAACATTCAAGGTGGCACAGATGAAGATGTTAGGTTAGAACATAAAAGGTAAGATCAACATTCAAGGTGGCACAGATGAAGATGTTAGGATTAGAATATAAAAGGCAAGATCAACATTCAAGGTGGCACAGATGAAGATGTTAGGATTAGAACATAAAAGACAAGATCAACATTCAAGGTGGCACAGATGAAGATGTTAGGATTAGAACATAAAAGACAAGATCAACATTCAAGGTGGCACAGATGAAGATGTTAGGTTAGAACATAAAAGGTAAGATCAACATTCAAGGTGGCACAGATGAAGATGTTAGGGTTAGAACATAAAAGGCAAGATCAACATTCAAGGTGGCACAGATGAAGATGTTAGGTTAGAACATAAAAGGCAAGATCAACATTCAAGGTGGCACAGATGAAGATGTTAGGATTAGAACATAAAAGAGAAGATCAACATTCAAGGTGGCACAGATGAAGATGTTAGGATTAGAACATAAAAGGTAAGATCAACATTCAAGGTGGCACAGATGAAGATGTTAGGATTAGAACATAATAGACAAGATCAACATTCAAGGTGGCACAGATGAAGATGTTAGGTTAGAACATAAAAGGCAAGATCAACATTCAAGGTGGCACAGATGAAGATGTTAGGTTAGAACATAAAAGGTAAGATCAACATTCAAGGTGGCACAGATGAAGATGTTAGGATTAGAACATAAAAGGCAAGATCAACATTCCAAATTCTAAAGAAAATATGTATTCAATATCCTCTTCGTGTCCCGATTGACACATAAGGCTTCCACAAGAGACCTCCACTGTTGACGTTCTGCTGCCTTTCTACCAACCGTCTCCCACGTCAGACCACACTACTTCAACTCTCTCTCTCCACCGTTCTTCTCCATGTTTCCTTTAGACTTCCAGACCTTATCTTCCCATCTGCTGTCCATCTGACAGCTGTCCTAGCTAATGTCGAAGAACATATGGAGTTCAAGAATGATCAGGAATCAAACTAAGATAATGATATTTAACTCAAATGTCAAGGTTGTCCTTCTATATGGAGCGGAGACAGTGAGAACAACTAAGGGGAACACCAAAACGTTGGAGACATTCATCAATAGATGACTGCGCCGGATACTCCATCCGCGATGGTATGACAGGACCACAAACAGGGAACTCTGGGATAGAACGGGACAACGGCAGGTGGAACATGAGATAAGGAACAGAATGTGGCATAGATAGGGCACACACTGAGGAAACCCCTGACAGAATCACGAGACAGGCTCTCCAATGGAACCCCAGGGCAATAAAGGTAAGGGAAGACCCAGGAACACATGGAGAAGGAAGTTGGAGAAGAACTGCATGAATATGTGTAGAGAGTTGATAGATCTGGTAAATATGGCTTTGGATAGGCGGTCATGGGAGGCATTGGTTGCGGATCTATGCCTTCTTAGGATGAAGGATAAAGAAGAAGAAAACTTGACTTTATATTACCTCATCTACTTTGTTATATTGTACACAGCTAGCTCTAAATACGGCCGGTGGACTCGGTAAAAGTTTAGGAAATAAGACCACAACCGTCATGTGACCACGCATTCCAGTATTGTTGTATATAGACAAATTATTTTCAAATCAACACAACATGCTAAATCAAGCTTATATTATGTAACAAGTTAAGTTTAACAATAAGGAATATCAGTATTATTAATATTTTTCATCAATAAATATCCGTAGACTCATAGATAATAAGAAAGTGGCAGTAATAATTTTTCGGCCATGTTATGAGGAGGGGAGGTTTAGAACACATTGTGACAACTGGTAAAATCGAGGGTAGACGAGACAGAGGAAGACAGAGAGAGAAAATGTTGGATAGCCTGACTTCATGGCACGGTAGAGCGTCAACATCTGAGTTGATAGCAAACACCAAAGACAGAGATTTGTGGAGATCCATGATCGCCTACGCCCGCCGTCACGGCACCTGATGATGAGACTCACAGAATTGAGTAAAACTGAAAAAAAAAAACACAATTCAAAACTAGGTCAGGTTTCCTCCTGTAAGCTATCTGGTCCAATTTAAAATTGGCTGTGTATTGTAGTATGTTGCCAGATATGATTGATCATAGGGAGATTGTTAGAAATGAATCATGCTCTACAGAAAAAGGTGGATAAGCTGATATTTTGGTGTAGCTAAACGGTGCGAGAACAACCCATCTGGTCTCCATATGGAAGGAAACAACTACACGCTAAACAGTATCACGCCCACATTTCATCATGATAAGTTCTGATGATGTAAACATACAAATGCATGTTTAAGCATATTATTTCAAGAAAATGATACATAATCTGTTGTGAGAGGATTTCAACTGAAAAGAAACATACTTATCTTTGAAATATATATCTTTGTAGGTGGTATTAATGCTACCTGCACATGGGCGTCCACCATGGGTGTCCACATAAAATGTTACAGAATGGAGAGGAAATGAGTGGGGGAAGGGAGAAGGGAGAATTAATTTCAAAATGTTATTTGGTATTTTACAACCAAGAAAACGCCCGTGTGGTACTGGGCCCGCAATGGAAGCAAAGAATAGTACCACTGCAACCTACAATGCAGGTCGTAAGAGACGACTGATGTAGGCCCTAGGATGCTACCTAGTAAGTAAAAGCAGCGCTGAAATCGGAGGTGCTGGCCTACTTGATTGGTGCGTAACTGGCACAATGTACAATCGCTCTTAGGCTCAGATCACATACAAATCACACAGGTGGTTGACATGTAGTTGATATGAGCGTTCAAAGAAGAAGAGACTACCAAAAACATCCTTGCTTATCTATTAATACATATCTTTGGTTATAAATAATAATAATAATTCCTTTCGTACCGTTATACGTTACATAGGGCCTGCAAGTAATTTCTCCATACCAATCTATCCTGGGCGACTCCTAAATCTCCTCCATGGAACTGAGACCGATATTTCCTGCCTCTCTCAGCAAAGTTCGTTTCAGGGTCTCCTTAGGTCGACCTCTTTCTTGAACCCTTTGCATCCCACTTCAATGCCTGCTTTGATATTCGTTGATCATTTCTCTTCAAGGTGTGCCCAACATATCTCCATCTTCTCTTTCTTATAACAGTTGTCACTAGTGGTTGACAAGTTTGGTTATACCGTCTATTAATTATTTACTATATCAGGCCACCATTCTTCTACTCGCTTTCTATTGTTCTTCTTCAGGTTTCCTTTGTAGTCCATGTTTTCTCTTCCCATTCATTGTATCCAAAGGGTTATATATGTATTATGAATTCAAAGTTCGTATACGTGATCACTATCAAAGCGTGTAGTGAGAAGGGGAAGCTTATAACACTTTGTTCATCGTCATCAGGTGCCGTGCCGGATGGCGTAGGCGATCATGTATCCCACAAATCTCTGTCTTTGGTGTTTGCTTTCTTCTTTTCTTCTTTCCGTTCGTTCTTTACGACCAATTTTAATCACTCCTTGTGATATGTTTGATCTTTGCCAAGAACGTGTATACATTGCACATTGGTTTGGTAGGCCCCTAAACACGTTTAGGACACGTGCATCCGATTACACCCAAACCTCCTTAGTCGCCTCTTACGAAATGCGTGGCAGGTAACAGTGGTTCTATTCTTTACACCCCAAATATGGGCCTTGGTAACCACTCAGGCGAGGTGTTTGCTTTCAACTCAGATTGTTGACGCTCTACTGTGCCATGAAGTCAGGCTTAGAACACTTTGTTATAACAGGTAAAACCTAGGAGAGATGAAACAGAGGAAAACAGAGAGAGAAATTTTGAACAACCTGACTTCATGGAACGGAAGAGCGTCAATATCAGAGATGATATCAAACACCAGAAACAGAGATTTGTGGAGATCCATGATTACATACACCAACCGACAACACAAGGGCGACTCATCTAGCCATAGAACGCAAATTAAAGCTCCCATCCCTACGCTTAACGGCAAGAGTGGACAGCCAACTACATCTTCCACCTGGGAATAGACAATAGACCGACACGGCACCTCGTGATGATCATGATTTCAGTCACACGTAAATTTTCACCCAATGAAAACGTCTCCAACAACCTTATGATCAAAGCGGCAATCTGCATACGCTTGGAATGTCGAACAGAAACCAGATATGTTTGCTGTGCTCAAATTGGAAACCCCCCTCTGAGGCAACTTAAAACCATATATCTAAACTGAAGTAAACCAGGTCAAGTCAGGTGACCTAACTGACATCTTGTCACGGACAGTCAAATCTTTGTTATAATATTTATTCTCCAGCACGGTTGCTTCTTTGTTGACCCATATTGATGAAGGTCCCATGACTGGAAGTCGTGTTTATTTTGTACGGATTGCTTACACTTGATTCTTGAAGTCTACGTTAAAACGAGACTTGTGATTTCAGCTTAAGGAGCTATACAACGTCCTCCCAGCATTGACGTCAACTTTTCTTTGACATTTTGAGTTGCTGTTTGTTGGCGTTTGTTCTTAACAATGGGAGCTACCCTAGTAAATAAAAAGCGTCGCAGAAATAGGATGAGCTGGCCTACTTGAACTGGCACAACGTTCAATCGCTCTTAGGCTTGGATCACATACCAATCATTAGTTAGTTCCTTTCGAGCCAAAGGCGGACATAGGAGCAGAGGTTTTAGATCTCCATGTGATACGGTTCTTTGCTAGCAGTTGGAGATCTTGTATAGTTTTACATCCCAATAGTTTACTTTCTTGTTGGATGGTTCTTCGAAGAGTGGTCTTAATTCTTCCACGTTTTCTTTTCCCAACTGGTGACCACATAAGGACTTGTCTATTTAGTCTCTTTTCGTCTGATCTAAGAACATGACCTAAATATTTCCACCTTCGTTTCCTTATAATATTTGATACGGGGTTTTTGGTGTGTTCTATCTCTCACTGTGTTGTTAGAAACGAAATCACTCCATTTGACTTTTAATACTTTCAATCATAAAGAGTGGTTAATAACAAGTTGTTGATATGGAGCGTTCGAAGTAGGAGAAGATGAACTTAACTTTGATCTTTTCTAATACCTTATTCTGACTATTTTTAAATGAGCTTGGTTTCATGTTTAAGTTGGTTATTGTGCTGAGCAAGGAGTTTTCACAGAACCCAGGAGCATGGATGTAACGAATATGATCAACAAATCAGATATTGTGAGCTCGAAAACAGATGCAACACGATCGAACACTTCCTCTGTCCTTCACGACTCCTTCCTGAATTACATGTCCTAGTGATGGCTCAATGGTGTGTACGTAAGACGCTCGCATTATAGGCTAAGAACATTGATGTCGGGACTAGGTAATGTTGACTCACGTGCATTTTTTTTGGAAGCTCTTTACCTGTATCTGTTTATTTGTTGATCTTATTTGTGGCTGGCAACTTAGTTCTAACATAAACGGTTCACCTATGAACCGGTTCAGTGAGTAACGAATGTTTTATTGGAGCGTTCGAAGAAGAAAAAAAAGAAAAGAAGGACCGGGAACTGAGTAATTGTATCTCCCTTATACCGGTACCGTATAGAGGTAAGACACTTTCAAATTTCGGTCTGTATGTGCATTTATACACACATGTATAGACTACAAAGAAAACAAATGTGGAGGTTTTAAATCAGGCATGTGCCCGTCTGCCCAGCGTGTTCGTAGCGCGTTGGACTACGGGTGATTATCCTCTTGTGTGCGGGTTCAATTCCGCGGATGGCAGAAACGCCACAGATTCCCCAGATTTACGGTGTTCGTGGCACCGAACCGAAGGGTTGCGATGTCCATAGCACCGAGCCGAAGAGCTGAAAAGCTCAAATTCTTCTGGATCGGAAAAAAAAAATCAGGCATGTACACAAAGAAACCCCTATCAAAAGAATAAGAATCCGACAATCAAGGTTATTTCTGCATATAATGCGAAGAGAAGGTTTAGAACATTTGGTGACTACATTTGAAATTCAGGGAAGGGGAGATCGTGGAAGACAGAGGAGAAGATGTTGGATGGCCTGACATCATGGTTCGACAAAATATCGACGTCAGAAATGATTACATGCACCAAGCAAAGAGAGTTGTGGAGAGACATGATCGCCTACCCAGCAGGCACGGCACTTGATTGATTGATAGACCGGTACTGTGGTTGATGGCTACGTCCTGTAATGGATATGCCACGATCTTTTCAAAAGTCGGTATCGATTGATCGATTGAGTGATTTGATAGGACCATCATCATTGCACTTCGGTGAGTAACCATGTGTGCTCCGATTCTTTCTTACACAAAAGATTTCAGCTGCAGTGCACGAACTCCGTAGAGCCGGTGAGGGTTTCCGATGTAATTTTAAAGATATATATATTTTTTTCCGATCCAGAAGCACTTGAGCTTTTCAGCTCTTCGGCTCGGTGCCATGGACATCGTAACCATCGGTTCGGTGCCACGAACACCGTAAATCTGGGGAATCTGTGGCTTTTTGGTCATCTTGCGGAATTGAACCGCACACACAGAGGGATAGTCACCCGTAGTCCAACGCGCTGCGAACACGCTGGGCAGACGGGCTAAAGATATTTTTAAAGAAATTATATTTTAAATCTGTTCCTAATGAATTTTTCCCCGGGGAGCGGCTTTCCAGTCTGCTCTTCTCGATTTTGAACTGTCAAGAGTTCTCTTACGTGCTCAAATTAAACACGGGATCTACGTTTTATCGTCCGTCTCCAATAAGACTAGGAACTCGATCTCACCTACACTGAGATCAAGGATCTCTGAAAAATATCCAGATAGCTCCACGACGGAGTGAACCTGATACCTTCAACACTAGAGACGAGTACCTAACCTCTACGCCACAAAGACCTCTGCAGACTGGTATCTGTAAGATTTTACGAACAGAGAAACTTCACTTTCAAGTACCACCCCTGCAGACTGGTATCTGTAAGATTTACAACAGAAACTTCACTTTCAAGTACCACTCTGCAGACTGGTATCTGAAGATTTGAACAGAGAAACTTCACTTTCAGTACCACCTCTGCAGACTGGTATCTAAGATTTTACGAACAGAAAATTACTTCAGTACCACCTCTGCAGACTGGTATCGTAAGATTTACGAACAGAAAATTCACTTCAAGTACCACCCTGCAGACTGGTATCTGTAAGATTTAGAACAGAGAACTTCACTTTCAAGTACCACCTCTGCAGACTGTATCTGTAAGATTTACGAACAGAGAAACTTCACTTCAAGTACCACCTGCAGACTGGTATCTGTATTTACGAACAGAGAAACTTACTTTCAAGTACCACCTGCAGACTGGTATATGTAAGATTTTCGAACAGAGAAACTTACTTTCAAGTACCACCTGCAGACTGGTATCTGAGATTTACGAACAGAGAAACTCACTTTCAAGTACCACCTGCAGACTGGTATCTGTAAGATTTGAACAGAAACTTCACTTTCAGTACCACCTCTGCAGACTGGTATCTGAAGATTACGAACAGAGAAACTTCACTTTCAAGTACAACCTGCAGACTGGTATCGTAAGATTTTACGAACAGAGAAACTCACTTTCAAGTACCACCCTGCAGACTGGTATCTGTAAGATTTACGAACAGAGAAACTTCATTCGACCACCTGCAGACTGGTATCTAAGATTTTACGAACAGAGAAACTTCACTTCAAGTACCACCTCTGCAGACTGGTATCTGTAAGATTTTACGAACAGAGAAACTTCACTTTCAAGTACCACCCCTGCAGACTGGTATCTGTAAGATTTTACGAACAGAGAAACTTCACTTTCAAGTACCACCCCTGCAGACTGGTATCTGTAAGATTTTACGAACAGAAAAACTTCACTTTCAAGTACCACCTCTGCAGTTATACTTTAGCATTGTATCAATCCTAACATATGCCAGCGACAGTTGATAATGACTAAAGATATAGATTGTACTTATGGTTGTGAATCCAGTCCTTCGAAACTAAATGCTACAGAAAGATCCTACGAATACCATGGACAGAAAAGAAAGAACACTGATGTCCTGAAAGAACTAAATGTTAAAGAGAATTGGCTGATAAACAACGTACTATACAGAAAAATTACATACTTTGGTCACATCAAGCGTCACGATGGCCTGAAAGAACAATACTAGAAGGCAGGGTCCCAGGATGCAGAGACAGAGGCAGACCAAGAAGAAGATGGCTACAAGATATTAAAGAAACCATGAACATGACCATCGACGAAGTGGGTGAACTGGCAAGAGACAGAGTGAATTTCAGATGTGCAAAGAGAGCAACGTCCTATGAAGGATACGCACCTTGATGATGATAGATTGTAAGTTGAGTGCATTTGAAAATAGATGTCTGCGAACAATAATTAGTATCAAATGTTATGAATACGAGAAGTGCTGATTTAAAGGGTTTTAAAGCCAAAGGATTGACTTCATTGCACCGGTTTTACCCATATGGCTAGGTCCCTCCGCAGAAATGGCACGCCACCTGCCAAGAGTATTGCACAAAGCACAAACTCCGTAGCTACATCAACAATCCTAGGGGTCTCTGGAAAAAACTGCACTAGATTGATATCAAGGAAATGTCTGGTTAACCACTAGTAACAACTGTTATAAGAAAGAGAAGATAAAGATATGTTGGACATACTCTGAGAAGAAATGATCAAAGAATCACAAAGCATGCATTGAAGTGGGAGGCAAAGCGTCCAAGAAAGAAACTACATTCTAATGTAACACTGAAACGAACTTTACTGAGAGGTGAGAAATAATTTACTCAATTCCATATAAGAGATTAGACGCCCTTTCCAAGATAGAGCAGTATGGACAAATTACTTGCTTCATAGAACAATGTATAATAGAACAATGGTATCACATCACATTGATGATAGGAAAGTCTTCAGAAAAGACTCATGATGACAACATTGAATATATAGACACTATTCCAATCCGAGGTGTCTGTAGATAATTGGTTAAGCCCTTTGCCTTGTGAGTCGAAGGTCGTGGGTTCGAATCCGTGCCGCGCCGTTCTGTTCACGAGTGCAGTTTTTTCAAGAGACCAGTAGGATTGTTGCTGGTGCTACGGAGTTTGTGCTTATGTAATACTCTGACAGGTGGGGTGTCATTTCTGCGGAGAGGACTCGAGTCATATGGGGTAAAACCCGGTGCAATGAAGTTAATCCTTCGGCTTTTTTTTTTCCGATCCAGAAGCACTTGAGCTTTTCTGCTCTTCGGCTCTGTGCCATGGACATCGTAACCCTTCGGTTCGGTGCCACGAACACTGGGGAATCTGGTGAATCTGTGGCTTTTTCTGCCATCCCGCGGAATTGAACCCGCACACACAGAGGGATAGTCACCCGTAGCCCAACGCGCTACGAACACGCTGGACAGACGGGCAGTCCTTCGGCTTAAAAACCCTTTAAACTATTCCAAGCAAACAAAAGAATGGGTTGAGTTAGCAGTAGCATTTACCAAACTGAGAAACATACTCAGGAAAAGAACGGATCACTTATGGACTAATCGGTTTTGATTTGCAGTGATGGTAATCTGACGATTAAATTTAACTAATCATATAAAACACAAGACCCTGCTTACAATAACTATGTCTCAACCACTAGCGCAGAGCAAGACAAAAACAGAACACCACGACACTGGACAACAACCCGGTAACAGTGTGACGACAAAAGAAGAAGAAGACACACTGCTTACAATAACTATGTCCAAATCCCTATAACAGCGAAGACAAAACAGAAAAAAATAACACTTTGCAACAACCCGGTAATATTATGACGACAAAGAAGAAGAAGAGGCACTGCTTAAAATAACTATGACCCAAGTCACTAGAGCAGTTTAAGACAAAACAAGAAACCATGAAACTGGGCAACAACCCGTTAACGGTGTGACTACTAAAGAAAGAGGCACTGCTTAAAATAACTATGACCCAAGTCACTAACGCAAAGCAAGACAAAAAAAACCCCAATGAAACTGGACAACAACCCGTTAACGGTGTGACTACTAAAGAAAGAGGCACTGCTTAAAATAACTATGACCCAAGTCACTAGAGCAGTTTAAGGCAAAACAAGAAACCATGAAACTGGGCAACAACCCGTTAACGGTGTGACTACTAAAGAAAGAGGCACTGCTTAAAATAACTATGACCCAAGTCACTAACGCAAAGCAAGACAAAAAAAACCCCAATGAAACTGGACAACAACCCGTTAACGGTGTGACTACTAAAGAAAGAGGCACTGCTTAAAATAACTATGACCCAAGTCACTAGAGCAGTTTAAGACAAAACAAGAAACCATGAATGGCAACAACCCGTTAACGGTGTGACTACTAAAGAAAGAGGCACTGCTTAAAATAACTATGACCCAAGTCACTAGAGCAGTTTAAGACAAAACAAGAAACCATGAAACTGAGCAACAACCCGTTAACGGTGTGACTACTAAAGAAAGATGCACTGCTTAAAATAACTATGACCCAAGTCACTAACGCAAAGCAAGACACACAAAAAAACCCAATGAAACTGGGCAACAACCCGTTAACGGTGTGACTACTAAAGAAAGAGGCACTGCTTAAAATAATTATGACCCAAGTCACTAACGCAAAGCAAGACAAAAAAACCATGAAACTGGGCAACAACCAGGTAACAGTGTGGACGACAAAAGAAGCAGAAGAAGAAAACACTGCTTACCAATATTTAATACTGGTCCAAAGACAGAGGAATCTTGAACAGTGCTACAGTTCCATCGCCTCATTCGAAACTGCCATTGACATTCAGCAATTCCCAGTTTTGCTCCTCGTCCTATACTGGGCATATGATCATGGTACCTCTGACAGAACTTAATCTGTCCCCCTGATAATCCCTTTAGTTGTGTGCATATAGGTTGAACTCCCAGAATCAGTAACTGTGGATTTTTCCATTTCTCAAATCCATGAACACCAAGCTGCCTGCAGGAATATAATTAACATGGTATGTATACATTGTATGTATCTAATAGCAGTCACATAGTATGTGTATAAAGCAACATGATCAACGCTATAAGAGAAAACATACGCTCTGAAGATTTTAACGAAGAAGATAAAGGGTATTTTTTATCTCGGTTGCGCACGCCCGTCTGCACAGCGTGTTCGTAGTGCGTTGGACTACGGGTGACTATCCCTCTGTGTGTGCGGGTTCAATTACGCGGGATGGCAGAAGAAGCCACAGATTTCTCAGATTTACGGTGTTGGTGGCACCGAGCCGAAGGGTTACGATGTCCATGGCACTGAGCCGAAGAGCTGAAAAGCTCAAATTCTTCTAGATCGGGAAAAAAAAAATCTCGGTTGCGCAAGTTGTGCATACCGATAGGTGCGACAAGACGGAAAACCATGAGAAAAACCCAGTAGATACATCAATCAATACAGAACGGAGTTGCTAGTCTAAACACACTAAAATACATAATTGGGAGGAGATCAGAGCAATTATGGACATGTCCGATGTGTAATGAACATGATCTTCAAATGAACAATGACCAATATATCTCTCTTTATCTTTCTAAGATTGACTTCATTGCACCGGGATTTACCCCATATAGCTCGGTCCTCTCCGCAGAAAAGGAACGCCACCTGCCGAGGGTATTACACAGAGCGCAAACTCCGTAGCTCCTGCAACAATCCTATGTGTCTCTAGAAAAAAATGCACTTGTTAACAGAACGGCGTGATCCGGATTCCAACCCACAACCTTTGACCCACAACCTTTGACCCACAACCTTTGAAAGGCAAAACAATCACTTAGTCACATGGAAAATAACTAACAAAAATATCGTTACTGTCTGTAATATCGTTTTTTTTAGAAATGTAATTGCTGCATGGCTAGTGCAGTTGTCACGAAACTGTTACTGTTAGGATTTTTCTTTCATGCCCCCGACAGAAAAATATCAATCGACTTAACGTGGATTGAACACGGATCTCCACATGGAAGTCGCCTAATACATTCAACCAGACGCTCCTCTAACAACCAGACGCTCCTCTAACAACCAGACGCTCCTCTAACAACCAGACGCTACTCTAACATCCAGACGCTCCTCTAACAACCAGACGCTCCTCTAACAACCAGACGCTCCACTAACAACCAGACGCTCCTCTAACAACCAGATGCTCCTCTAACAACCAGACGCTCCTCTAACAACCAGACGCTCCACTAACAACCAGACGCTCCTCTAACAACCAGACGCTCCTCTAACAACCAGATGCTCCTCTAACAACCAGACGCTCCTCTAACAACCAGACGCTCCTCTAACAACCAGACGCTCCTCTAACAACGAATAAACACATCAAAAACAGAATGCACACAACAGCAGCAACAAAGTCTTGGAACTTTATTAGCAAGGTAATTAAGACAAACGGAAGTCTACTTCAAAGGTAATGTCTTGATGGAAGGTAAAGAAATAAAACTAAAAAAGGAAGGAAGACGTTTTGTAATGAAAACTGTTTTCTCAACAAAGAAAACAAATAGTAATCCAAAATTTGACGTCGATTGTGGATTCAATAAAGAAGATGGCTGATATACTAGAGCAACGTTTACCAAACTGAGGTCCGTGGACCCACGGCGGTCAGTGAGGAACTCACATGCGGTCATCAAGCACTTGAAGAAATATTATGATCTTTGACCTGTCATGTCTTTAGAAATGATAGGCCTAACACCATATTCATCAATATACATGGTGTTCAACTTAAAAGCAGCCCCAGTGATAAATACAAATTTGCCAGGTACGCATTGCATCTGGTCTATTTACTATTTAAACCGGTTCTGACTAGCTTGTCCTACGTCACATTTGTTCATCGCCGCTTCCCGCACTACAATTACGCACCATCACACAACCTTGACCTATATTACGTCATAACTGAACCTTCTCATTTTTATACATATATGCCAGATTAGCTCCATTCACATGCTGCTTTTAAGTTGAACACCCTGTATAATAAGGAATGAAAAAGGTTCTTTTCTTTTTATTAGTTTTAAATTGTACATTCTATTAGATATTGTACAGAAATATAAATTTTAAAATATGTATAAAAACTGTGGAAAACGAGTTCCACTGCGAAATTAAAGGACCCGAACCAGATCGGAGTCTAAATACGTCCGAGTGGTTGCCTGGGCTCAAATTTGGGGTGTAAAGAATAGAACCACTATTACCTGCCACGTATGTCGTAAGAGGCGACTAAGGAGATTTGGCTGAAATCGGATGCACGTGTCCTAAGTGTGTAGAAGTCTATGCATTTAGGGACCTACCAAACCAATGTGTAACGTATACACGTTCTTGGCAAAGATCAAACATATCACAAAGAGTGATTAAAATTGGTCGTAAAGAACGAACGCAAAGAAGAAAGAGGAGAGGAGTCTAAATGTCTGAAAGGACAAAATGAAAGATTATTGGAAGTTTTCTGCAGTGTGAGAACATTGTTTACTATTGTCACAAAAAGAAAATGCATTCCTGTCCACTTTCATAAAGACATTCGTATAAACTTCTGAAAATCCGCGGCAGCAAATTGTATTTAAAACGGGGTTCGCAGTAATGCAAAGGTTGGGAACCACTGTTCTAGATCCTGTACATACAGGACTATCATCATAGCACTCCTAACATGTCTATAGGTGTATCGATCCCTGCCTCAACAAATCCATCATCGTACAGCTTCCCAACACTTTAGTTTGATGTTGATAAACTACTCTTTTTGCATATATGATATGTCGTTCTTTTCGGGATGTACCAATATCGACATCCATCTCTCTCTCTATCTGGTCAAGAACTGGGATTCATAACTCATCTGTTCGGAAAGACTTATTTAATACGTTTAAAACGTCATTTTTCGGTCCATTCGCTCCAACTGATTTCGTATTCGTTCCAGATGAGCACACGGAGTTTTTAAATCAAAACCCCAGAGGAAGCAACGGAAGTAACGAATATGATCAACAAATAAACAGGATACAGGTATTAAGAGCTTCCGAAAAAAAATAGACAAACACGGGACTCGAACCACTTACTCTAGTTCTTACGACACCAATCGCCTAGCCTAGCAATACGAGCGTTTTTACGAACACAACCAATCGTATTGCTAGGCTAGGTGATTGGTGTCGTAATGACTAGGGTAAGTGGTTCGAGTCCCGTGTTTGTCTATTTGTTTTTTCGGAAGCTCTTAATACCTGTACCCTGTTTATTTGTTGATCATATTCGTGCCAGCCAATCTATCAGATCGCTCATTACCCTCTCCGGCGTGTACAGGAACGAAAATGAAAGTAATTTATCTGATCCCTGTCTGTACCAGTACTACCATCCAGTTTTGTCTCACCATTTCTATTTTGACTTTATGAAACACACACACATGGAGTAATTGAGTATGAAAACACGAAAAAAGTTCAGAGATGCCAACCAATGAAAATCACGACATATCCTTTTCAGGACTTCGTCCTCAACCACAGTAAACGAGTCGTCGAGTTTATAGGCACCACTTATACGTTCAGAAGTAGTCATTGCTTTGGAAACCGTGACTTTTATTTTACCGTTCGTAAAAATCCGCGGGTACAAATTTGCTTTCAATTTCCCCGCCGCGGTGTTTGAAACAGGTACACTTATGTTATGATCGAACTCACTACCACTTAAGCTACGGACGCCCACGAGATCAAACATAAACATCATTATTAATGTCTTTTACTTCTCTTATTCCTGAGAGTCTTATTCCACATCACCCACCGTCAATAAAAATTACCTGTCTAACACCGTCACTGAAAATGTTAGGCCTTACATCGCATTTATCAATATATAATATTGCATGAGAAATGATTCTTTAATTTTTCTTTTAATTTTTAAATTGTACATTTCATTAGATATTGCAGAGAAAAATACATTTTTAAAAGTTTGCAGGAAAGAAAAAAAGCTGAAAACTAAATTTGTTTTGCGTATTTTTATAAGAAAATTAATTTTGATCCGATTTTTTAATTGATATTTCCTTCACATATTGTGCAAATATATTTTCTCCATTTAACATATAGCATACGCTAATTTGATGGTTGACTGAACATTGACTAAACAAGATGACGTCAATACAAACATGGACAAACCAAGTAAAAATTTATAGACATTGACTAAACAAGATGACGTCAATACAAACATGGACAAACCAAGTAAAAATTTATAGACATTGACTAAACAAGATGACGTCATCACAAATATGGACATATAAAGAATATATTTATAGACATTGACTAAAAAAAAGATGACGTCAGCACAAACATGGACGTATAAGGAATAGATTTATAGACATTGACTAAACAAGATGACGTCAGCACAAATATGGACATATAAAGAATATATTTATAGACATTGACTAAAAAAAGATGACGTCAACACAAACATGGACATATAAAGAATATATTTATAGATCATTATTCGGAAATTATTCATTATCAATTATTTTTAAGTAAACCCCTTCGTACTTCTAAGCCGATATAACGGCTTGTGATAAATTTTAAGATGTCGTAAAGCCAGTATAGATGGATAATTTAGTTTACATAGCAATATAAATGAGGAGGTGAAATAACATTACGAAGCGAAAGGGTTAATAATTTAGCCACATAAGAAAAAATATTTCTATGTAAAGATTTCAATTCAGCGTGCAGCGCATGTGTGTATGTGCGCTAGTGTCTGTTTTTTTTTGTTTTTAAGAATTTTTAGAGAGGGAAGAAAACCTAAACAAACATGGTACACTCAAATTCCACACGGAGACGAATTTGGCATGTCGTCGTTGATAATTGCTCTTTTCTCCGCTTGACAAGGCGCCATTTACCGTGTGTGTTCGCCTATGTCTGCCATACTGTCAGCGCTTGTGCCAGGTCTTGTCAGTGCCATTCACTTGTCTTTCAATGTCAGCTTAATGTTCCTGCACGTGTTGGGACATGTCAGTCCGACAGATGGGAGTTACTTTCTTGTCTGGTGTTACAACGTTGAAAAAATGGAATTAAGACTTAATATTATAAGTAAGGTATTTAATTTTTTTTTTCTAAGCGTTTATCAGTTATGTATCTAGGTATAAGCGTTTCCCCCGAGTGGTTAATAATAATAATTCCTCTCTACCGTTATACGTTACATAGGGCCTGCAAGTAATTTCTCCATACCGCTCTATCCTGGGCAACTCGCGCAATCTCCTCCATGGAACTGAGACCGATATTTCCTGCCTCTCTCAGCAAAGTTCGCTTCAGGGTCTCCTTAGGTCGATCTCTCTTTCTTGAACCCTTTGCATCCCACTTCAATGCCTGCTTTGATATTCTTTGATCATTTTCTTCTCAAGGTGTGCCCAACATATCTCCATCTTCTCTTTCTTATAGAGTCTAAATCAAGGATGTAAAGAATAGAACCACTGTTACCTGTCACACATGTCGTAAGAGGTGACTAAGGAGGTAGGAGTGGGCTAACTACGAAACCCCGTAAAAACACTAGATAGCTAGAGAAAGAACAACCAGGGAAATACAAAGCTTGCCACCGGAGGAATAAGAAGAAGCATCCCGCAAGAAAGGACTCATTAAAACACCTGGAAGCGGGAGTTGAAAACGGAATGCAAGAAAATGGGGAAAGAATCGGAAGACCTGGAAAAGAGGGCCTTGGATAGGAGGGCTTCGAAAGCTTTGGTTATGAAACTATGCCTCAGTATGAACGATGGGGAAAGGAGAAGCCATTGTTCTTGCCATTCAGGCGAAAATTTCTCCAACTTCAAAGGTATTTGTAAGTTAGATTTCTAAGTAAAGAAATAGGTCTTCCTTAATCCTTCTTCTTCTTCAGCGATCTCTGATCATGCGCTTAATTTACTGAGGACCACAAATTGGGCAGTCAGCTTCAGGTCTATCAGACTTCTTCTTCAGCGATCTCTGGTCATGCGCTAATTTACTGTGGACCACAAATTGGGCAGTCAGCTTCAGGTCTATCAGACTTCTTCTTCAGCGATCTCTGATCATGCGCTAATTTACTGTGGACCACAAATTGGGCAGTCAGCTTCAGGTCTATCAGACTTCTTCTTCAGCGATCTCTGGTCATGCGCTAATTTACTGTGGACCACAAATTGGGCAGTCAGCTTCAGGTCTATCAGACTTCTTCTTCAGCGATCTCTGGTCATGCGCTAATTTACTGTGGACCACAAATTGGGCAGTCAGCTTCAGGTCTATCAGACTTCTTCTTCAGCGATCTCTGGTCATGCGCTAATTTACTGTGGACCACAAATTGGGCAGTCAGCTTCAGGTCTATCAGACTTTCTTCAGCAATCTCTGGTCATGCGCTAATTTACTGTGGACCACAAATTGGGCAGTCAGCTTCAGGTCTATCAGACTTCTTCTTCAGCGATCTCTGGTCATGCGCTAATTTACTGTGGACCACAAATTGGGCAGTCAGCTTCAGGTCTATCAGACTTCTTCTTCAGCGATCTCTGGTCATGCGCTAATTTACTGTGGACCACAAATTGGGCAGTCAGCTTCAGGTCTATCAGACTTCTTCTTCAGCGATCTCTGGTCATGCGCTAATTTACTGTGGACCACAAATTGGGCAGTCAGCTTCAGGTCTATCAGACTTCTTCTTCAGCGATCTCTGGTCATGCGCTAATTTACTGTGGACCACAAATTGGGCAGTCAGCTTCAGGTCTATCAGACTTCTTCTTCAGCGATCTCTGGTCATGCGCTAATTTACTGTGGACCACAAATTGGGCAGTCAGCTTCAGGTCTATCAGACTTCTTCTTCAGCGATCTCTGGTCATGCGCTAATTTACTGTGGACCACAAATTGGGCAGTCAGCTTCAGGTCTATCAGACTTCTTCTTCAGCGATCTCTGGTCATGCGCCTAATTTACTGTGGACCACAAATTGGGCAGTCAGCTTCAGGTCTATCAGACTTCTTCTTCAGCGATCTCTGGTCATGCGCTAATTTACTGTGGACCACAAATTGGGCAGTCAGCTTCAGGTCTATCAGACTTCTTCTTCAGCGATCTCTGGTCATGCGCTAATTTACTGTGGACCACAAATTGGGCAGTCAGCTTCAGGTCTATCAGACTTCTTCTTCAGCGATCTCTGGTCATGCGCTAATTTACTGTGGACCACAAATTGGGCAGTCAGCTTCAGGTCTATCAGACTTCTTCTTCAGCGATCTCTGGTCATGCGCTAATTTACTGTGGACCACAAATTGGGCAGTCAGCTTCAGGTCTATCAGACTTCTTCTTCAGCGATCTCTGGTCATGCGCTAATTTACTGTGGACCACAAATTGGGCAGTCAGCTTCAGGTCTATCAGACTTCTTCTTCAGCGATCTCTGGTCATGCGCTAATTTACTGTGGACCACAAATTGGGCAGTCATCTTCAGGTCTATCAGACTTCTTCTTCAGCGATCTCTGGTCATGCGCCAATTTACTGGACCACAAATTGGGCAGTCAGCTTCAGGTCTATCAGACTTCTTCTTCAGCGATCTCTGGTCATGCGCTAATTTACTGTGGACCACAAATTGGGCAGTCAGCTTCAGGTCTATCAGACTTCTTCTTCAGCGATCTCTGGTCATGCGCTAATTTACTGTGGACCACAAATTGGGCAGTCAGCTTCAGGTCTATCAGACTTCTTCTTCAGCGATCTCTGGTCATGCGCTAATTTACTGTGGACCACAAATTGGGCAGTCAGCTTCAGGTCTATCAGACTTCTTCTTCAGCGATCTCTGGTCATGCGCTAATTTACTGTGGACCACAAATTGGGCAGTCAGCTTCAGGTCTATCAGACTTCTTCTTCAGCGATCTCTGGTCATGCGCTAATTTACTGTGGACCACAAATTGGGCAGTCAGCTTCAGGTCTATCAGACTTCTTCTTCAGCGATCTCTGGTCATGCGCTAATTTACTGTGGACCACAAATTGGGCAGTCAGCTTCAGGTCTATCAGACTTCTTCTTCAGCGATCTCTGGTCATGCGCTAATTTACTGTGGACCACAAATTGGGCAGTCAGCTTCAGGTCTATCAGACTTCTTCTTCAGCGATCTCTGGTCATGCGCTAATTTACTGTGGACCACAAATTGGGCAGTCAGCTTCAGGTCTATCAGACTTCTTCTTCAGCGATCTCTGGTCATGCGCTAATTTACTGTGGACCACAAATTGGGCAGTCAGCTTCAGGTCTATCAGACTTCTTCTTCAGCGATCTCTGGTCATGCGCTAATTTACTGTGGACCACAAATTGGGCAGTCAGCTTCAGGTCTATCAGACTTCTTCTTCAGCGATCTCTGGTCATGCGCTAATTTACTGTGGACCACAAATTGGGCAGTCAGCTTCAGGTCTATCAGACTTCTTCTTCAGCGATCTCTGGTCATGCGCTAATTTACTGTGGACCACAAATTGGGCAGTCAGCTTCAGGTCTATCAGACTTCTTCTTCAGCGATCTCTGGTCATGCGCTAATTTACTGTGGACCACAAATTGGGCAGTCAGCTTCAGATCTATCAGACTTCTTCTTCAGCGATCTCTGGTCATGCGGTTAGTTTACTGTGGACCACAAATTGGGCAGTCAGCTTCAGGTCTATCAGACTTCTTCTTCAGCGATCTCTGGTCATGCGGTTAGTTTACTGTGGACCACAAATTGGGCAGTCAGCTTCAGGTCTATCAGACTTCTTCTTCAGCGATCTCTGGTCATGCGGTTAGTTTACTGTGGACCACAAACTAGGCAGTCAGCTTCAGATCTGTCAGGTTTCACAAAAGCTTAGTTTTTAGGTCGACTGGGTGTGGTCACATGTCACTTCTCAGATCACACAGGAGAGGACAGTCTTGCATGACATGCTCTTGTGTCTGAGTTCTGTAGTCCAACAGTGTACCATGTGCAAACTGAGAATTTTTTGTGTTTTGCCAAACTGGACTCGATCCCGGAAAATCTACAGCTCGTGGTCGCAAGGCAATGGCTTAATTTAACCACACAGCCTCAAAAATCCCCGTACAAACACCGTGTACATTTAACTTACATATTGCTTGGTTTAACTCTTAGTGGACCAGGGCAAAGGTCATGTTTTTACAAGCCATTTGTTTTCAGAATTAAAAAAACGCCCTTTAGTGTGGCTCCTGGTTAAAAGCGTCCAACCCAAAGCCATGTAGTGTGGCGTTTGGTCCACAAGGAGTTAACAGACAAACAGCACCGCGTACATTTACTTACATGTTGCTTGCACAGACATGTAATAGTGTAATGTAATAACAACCCGTCGTAGGAATGATGTCAACAGCCTCAGGCGTCTGCTGCTGCACTTCTCTGAAAAGTACGAATATGCATATTGTCCATTCCTGATACTCAATTCCCTATCACATATGGGGTATACATGATCAGAGTTGAACACGTATTTCTGCCTGGGACACACAGACAACACAGATACAGATGTAGCTTACCACCACATATCGAGTGCATAGACAGCTCTGGTCTGCATAGACAGCAGCAAGAAGATCCACATTGTCCACCACCATAATGGAAGGTCATCCTTCCTCCTCCTCCGTCTGGACACCTCCATGCTATCATAGTCTCAAGTCATGATAGCATCTGTGTAAGAAAACATAACAATAAACAGATGTTAAGACAGCTATATTGAAAATCAAAAATCCTGACATATTCTGTACAGGACGTAGCCATCAACAACAGTAAACGACTCGTCGATTTTCTAGGCCCCACTTATACAGGGTGTTCAACTTAAAAGCAGCCCCAGTGATAAATAGAAATTTGCCATGTACGCATTGCATCTCGTCTATTTACTATTTAAACCGGTTCTGACTAGCTTGTCTTACGTCACATTTGTTCATCGCCCCTTCCCCACTACAATTACACACCATCACACAACCTTGACCTATACTACGTCATAACTGAACCTTCTCATTTCCATACATATATGTCAGATTAACTCCATTCACAGGCTGCTTTTAAGTTGAACACCCTGTACTTTCAAACATGAAGACCAATTGACGGAATTCTTTGAGATTTATTTTTGTTTCGATCCAGAAGCACTTGAGCTTGCAGCTCTTCGGCTCGGTACCATGGACATCGTAACCCTTCGGTTCGGTGCCACGAGCACAGTGAATCTGGAGAACATGTGGCTTTTCTGCTAGCCCGCGGAATTGAACCCGCACTCACAGAGGGCTAGTCACACACAGTCCAACGCGCTACGAACACGCTGGGCAGGCGGACAATCCTTTGAGATATGAACTGGATTGAGACAGGGATGACTTATCGCCATTCCTGTTCTTGCTGGTCACAGATTGGATCATGAAATCAACAACAACAGATAACAGATACAACGGAGACTTATTAAAAAAACTAGAGGACCTGTATTTTACAGACGATCTGGCATTGCTGTCCCACAATCACGTACAGATTAAAGATAAAATGAATATTCTAAATAAGTCTCAGCAACTACTTTTGAAAATAACAGGAAAAGATCAAGGTCATGAGAATAAATCAGTAAATGTAAACCAGATTATGCTGGAGGAAACAGCTCTACAGGATGTAGAATCATACACATACCTTGGTAGCAACATAGACACAGACGGAGGAACAAACAAAGATGTCAAGATAAGAATACAAAAAAGCAAGGGAAACTTTATTGCATTGAGTAAGATATGGAAGTCAAAGGAGATCAAAGCAAACACAAAGCTGAGAATCTTTCAATCAAATGTGAAGTCAGTGCTGTTCTATGGCTTGAAACATGGACGATAACAAAAGAAACCACCAGAAAACTACAGACCTTCATAAATTGATGTTTACGTAGAATAGAGGGACTGAGATGGTATGATAAGATTATGAACGAGGAACTCAGACAAAGAACTAAGGAGATACCAGTAGAGAAGAAGCTACGGAAAGACGCTGGCGATGGATAGGACATACACTGAGAAGACCGACCAGAAGCATTGCAAGAGAGGCACTGTTTTGGAACCCGCAAGGAAAGAGGAGTAGGGAAGGCCTAGACAGACCTGGAGAAGAGATCTAGTTGCTGGAGTGAGCATTTCAGCAGCATCTTAAATCAACCGTCATCTACAAATGACATAGCCATAGACCGCCTGCCTCATATCCCTGTAAATGACGCATTAGATGACATTCCAACTTTAGATGAGACAAGATATATTTCTCAGATTTATAGCGGTAAGGCTCCAGGTGCTGATTCAATTCCTGCAGAGATCTACAAAGAGAGCGGCACAGTTCTCATTGAGAAGCTCCATATTATCTTACAACAAATATGGCAGAGTGAAATCATCCCACAAGAAATGAAAGATGCTACATTATCCACCTATATAAACGAAAAGGAAACTGACATGAATTAAAGTATCGTACAGATGGACAACTCTTCAGCCCAAGGAGACTTGCAAAAATTAGTCTGATACCATCAGAGATCTCTTATTTGCTGATGACCGTGCCCTCATTGCCAACACTGAGGCAGATCTCCAGACTAGCATGAACAGATTCTCACACGCTTTGCCAACTCGGGCTCATCAATACGAGAGAATCTGAAGTGATGTACCATCCAACTCCTGTAAGATATGCTGAAACCAAATATTATTACAACAAACGGCAAGAAACTGCAAGTAGTGGACAGATTTACTTATCATGAAGCACACGTCCCTGGGGAACTGCTAGAGAGTTGATAGTAGTCGCTGCTAGCTGTGAGACCTTCATAGCCGGGTTCGAACCTACTGTCCGGCATTTGTTCGAGTCCCTGGTCTTACTCAGGACGATAACGTGAGTACCTCTGAAGTCGAGAAAATCTGCCTGTATGGCGAGGGAATACTAATTACGAGTACATTGAGCACACGGCTGCCAGTGTAGAAGAATTTACATGATGCACGCTGCCATTGTAAGAAATTGGAAAAATGATTTTCACGCAAAAATCAGTTTCAGAGATGGAACTGTCTGAGTTGAAAGCGGACGGAAAAATACAAAACAAACAACACTGTCACAAAATGTCACCATAGATGATGAAATAAATACCAGAATCTCTAACGCTAGCAGCATTTTGGCAGACTACATAGAAATGTCTGGCATAGATATGGTATTGGCCAAATCACAAACCTGAAGGTATATCGAGCTGTCGTGTTCTAAGTCCTTCACGCATGCGAAACTTAGACTGTATATCAGCAACATGCAAGGAAGCTAAACCACTTTCACACAGTCTGCCTCAGAAAATAATAAACATCAAATGGCAGGATATGATCCCAGACACAGAGGTCCTAAAAGAGCTGCTCTGCCCAGCATCTATACAATCTTGATGCAGTCCCAGACACGATAGGCAGGACATGTGGCTCGAATGTCAGATTGCAGAATTCCCAAACGACTCTTTTATGGTGAGCTGCATAGCGGTAAACGCTCACAGGGTGGTCAGAAAAAGCGATTCAAAGACACATTCAAGAACTCGATAAAATTCTTTGGCATAGATGTCGACAACTGGGAGAATGTTGCTGAAGACAGATCAGCCTGGCGCACACTTCTTCGACACGGTTCTCGGCCTGCGAGGCAGGTAGAACAGCACGGATGAAACAAAAAAGTCAAATTAGAAAGGCAGTAAAACTCCCCACAAGTGCAAGTATACCTTGCCCACACTGTACAAGAACATTTCAAACCCGTATCGGGCTCACTAGTCATCTACGCACACACAGACAATCATAACGCAACTACATTTCCTTGGATGAAAATTGTGTGGTCATCATCACCCGTGATGGTCGAGCATCATCATAAACTGTTTTTGATTAAAAATTTGATATTTCCGTTTCCCTTTGAATGAATTTTCCAAAAATTAAGTCCGTGTTCTTCTTTTTCTCTTCGTTTGTTCTTACTTACTTACTTATTCCTCTCTGCGCCTCGTGGAGCATAGGGTCTCAACAGTTGTTTGCCACTTATCTCGGTCTCTGTCTGTTTTCTTCAAGGTCTCCAAAGATAGTTGAGCACTCGTCAGTTCATCAAGAAGACTTCGTGTCCAGGTCTGTTTAGGGCGGCCTCTTTTTCGTTTTGCTATGCGAGTTCCACTCAAGTGCCTGTCTAGTGACACTCGACTGTGTCTTTCTTAGAATGCATTTGTTCTTGAAATGAAAATCGAGGCATATCCTAAAGGACGTAGCCATCAATAACAGTAAATGAGTCGTCGATTTTCTAGGCACCACTTATACGTTCAGTAGTTTGTCATTGCTTTTTTTTGAACGTTGTGGTCTATTTTTACCTTTAGTAAATGTGTTCTTACTAACCACAGTAACCACTCTTTGTGAACGCAAGAACGCGAATACTTCCGTCTCGGCTTGCAGGCCTATCGACATGCAAAACATGCCCATCTAAATATCGGCCTGTTAGTTTGTGTTAATTCCCAGGTATCGTTCAGACATTCAAGCGTGGGACTGACTAGCCAACTGTCAAACGTAACAAAGAATGCATGACAATGGTAGCAGATTATTTACTTTGTCAACGGACAAAGTGGTGTGTGCTTTGTAGAATCGTGTCAGTATAGTTTTGTTTTGTCATTTACTGGTGTCGCTTCCAGCACTTGTCACTCACTTTACATGTAATAATAACATTCCTGACAGACAAGCTACATGGTGCCATGTTTCAACATTCGGTACTACATGTACATGTGATTAATGGCTGGGTTGCCAGGCTACATGGAAATAAACTGAACAAAGTGTATCAATTTTAAACACGGCAGGGTCTTCTTCTTCTTCTTCAACGCTCCATATCGATCACTTGTCAACCACTCTGTGTGATTTATATGTGATCTGAGCCTAAGAGCGATTGTACGTTGTGCCAGTTATGCGCCTATAAGTAGGCCAGCACATTCGATTTTTATGTTACTTTTTTTTATTTACTATTGCATCCCTAGGGCCTACATCAGTTGCCTCTTACGACATACCTTGTAGGTCGCAGAGGTACTTTTCTTTGCTTTCCAGGCGGGCCCGCAACACACAGGCGTAAACTCTAAACTCTGGAATCTTGAAATTTGAAGTCTATTCATGCAGAAATGTGTAAGACAACACGACTAATTTTAACTGTTTATACTTTTCCTTTCTTTGTCGAGTAATGTGTTGGATAAGTGTTCAGTTGTATCTTCTTCTTCTTCTTCTCTGCGTTCGTTCTTTACGACCAATTTTAATCACTGTGATATCTTTGATCTTTGCCAAGAACGTGTATACGTTGCACACTGGTTTGGCAGGCCCCTAAACGCATATATTTGTACACGTTTAGGACATGTGCATCCGATTTCAGCCAAACCTCCTTAAGACATCGCTAATTTAACTGTTTATCTTTTTCTTTCTTTGGTCGAGTAATATGGGAAATGTTTAGTTGTATAAATTGCATGCTTTAAATAGTTTAAAGGGTTACACTGACTAAATTGCCCCAGGTTTTCTCATATGGATCTGTTCATATCGTTTTTTTTCCGATCCAGAAGCACTTGAGCTTTTTCAGCTCTCCGGCTCGGTGCCATGGACATCGTAACCCTTCAGTTCGGTCCCACGAACACCGTAAATCTATGGAATCTGTGGCTTTTTCTGCCATCCCGCGGAATTGAACCCGCACACACAGAGGGATAGTCACCCGTAGTCCAACGAGCTACGAACACGCTGGGCAGACGGGCGTTCATATCGTTAAAAATGCCAACAGTGTTGCATAATGCATGAACTCTGTAGTACCAGAAGAATGTCATGAAAAAATTGCACATGGAACTCGGTCCGTATTGGAATCGATAACCTTCAGAAAGATTGGAAACGTCTTAAGATTTCGTCATCGTCACCTTAAATTGCATGTGGTGAGTCAGCAGTTTTAAATGACAGGTTCTGATCATGCTCAGAGAAACGTGAAAGGACTGGGATATATAACAGTACACTTTGTGAACTGTATAACTTGCCAACAGTCAGTATTTATTGCTTCTTTAATAAAACAATTCAAAGTCATTACAATTGAAAAACTTGATTCGCAAAAAATAAACAAATTTACATTTTTGGTGGTGAGGAAGCTGAAGATAAACGTATGAGACCTTGTAATATGCTTTGATATTTTCAGATGGCAGGAAAAGACACGCCATCAACACCAGACAATCAGCAAATAAAAAAAAAATATTGTCGGTAATGCCGTTCGACACCTATCGATTAGGAAAGCGATTGAATGGAAACAGTTACCTACAGTTGTTGCATTAATATTTGGTTGACATGTATGCCAAGACTGAGACTGAAAAATTGCTTTTCCTCACAGTATTCCTTAAGTAAGTAATTTGTTTTAGTTGTCTCTATCGCGCAAGTATCAATTTATTTTTCAATTTCTGTTCCGCAAAAAAATAATGAAATATACAATTAATATAAATAAGACAAATTTAAAAATCGCGTAAATAGGTAGTCAAAATTGTATACAAATTTCTAAGACAAATGAGCGTCCTTTCTTTCTTGAACCCTTTGCCTTCAGCTTCAGTGCCTGATTTGATTTCATCCTAGAGTCTCTTCTTCTTCTTCTCTTCCACCATTTACGCTATTTTGTAAGCCGATATTCATGTTCGTAAGGCTGTTCTTGATGCCGTAGCTCCATCTTTTGCGTGGCCTTTCTCTTGCCTTGTACTCATTATACTTTTTCTGTGTGGCTCTCTGTGGTAGGCGGTACCAGGGCATTTTTGTCAGGTGTTCAAACCATTTAATCTGTTGTTCTTTTATGAATTACATAACTGGTTTCACATCCAGTCTCCTGATTTCTTTATTTCTAATTTTGTGTCTTATTGTCACACCTGCAGGTCTTCTAAGACACCTCATCTCTGTCGTTATGATTTTCCGCTCATTAGCTGCTGTTATTGGTCATGTTTGACACTGGTAACATAGTGTTGGCCAGAAAATCGTTCTTATGAGATTTGCTTTAGTTTTTAGCGGTATCTCTTTGTGTGACAACAGTGGTGTTAACTGTCCCAGTACTTGGTTCGCTTTTGAGCAACGATTGCTGATTTCGCTATCGATACTTCCATTTGCTGTGAAAATTGATCTCAATCTTCTCTTTTTTAAAGATTTCTTACTAGTGGTTGACCAGACATTTCTTTGATTTCGTCACCTCTCCGGAATTTGTCCCATTTTATGTTCACTATTTTTCGTAGACATCTATTTTCAAATGTATTCAACTTAATTTCTATATGAACTATTGTATCTGCTATTTCTTTAGCTATATCTTAAAGTAGATAGTTACTGATAGTTTAGAAACCAGGTGTTCTGAAAAGTCACGCTCGCTGAACTGGTAAGAATGAACAAAATAAGGTTGTGGTTACCGTCACATGGGGCCCACTAAACAAATGACACGTGCATTAGTGGCTGCACACGTTACGGTTGAAGTGAGATTACAATATATAGAAAATAAACATTTATTAGTGAACTGTATCAAGTAAAAATGAAGAAATGCAGAGTGTGTTATCTTCTTTTCTTCTTTGCGTTCATTCTTTACGACCAATTTTAATCACTCTTTGTGATATGTTTGATCTTTGTCAAGAACGTGTATACGTTGCAATTGGTTTGGTAGGCCCTAAACGCATAGACTTCTACACGTTTAGGACACGTGCATCCGATTTAACCCAAGTCTCCTTAGTCGCCTCTTACGCCATAGACTGCTGAAATGATAAATGTGGAGGTATTGAATGAGGCCAAGACACAGAGAAAGCTTAATATAAGAAAGAGGTAATCATCATTTTTCGGACATGTAATGAGAAGGGGAGGATTAGAACACATTGTGACAACCGGTCAACATCGAGGAGAGCGAGACAGATGAAGAAAGAGAGAAAAATTTAGATAGCCTGACTTTACTGCACAGAAGAGCTCGTATGGTGCCGGGGACCGCAATGGAAGCAAAAAAGTAGAACCACTGCGACCTATAAGGCATGTCGTAAGAGGTGACTGATGTAGGACCTAGGGAAATTACCTTAGTAAATAAAAAGCATCGCAGAAATCGAATGTGCTGGCCTACTTGTAGGCGCATAACTGGCACAAAGTACAATCGCTTTTAGGCTCAGACCACATACAAATCACACAGAGTGGTTAACAAGTCGTCAATATGGAGTGTTTGAAGATGAAGAAATATGAAGAATTGCCCGGAAGACTGTCAACATCTGAGATAATAGCAAACACCAGGGACATAGATAGAGTTGTGGAGATCCATGATTGCCTACTCTAGCCGCCATGACACTTGATGACGATATGCCGAAATAAATGGACCTGTTGGATGTGAAAGGTTATACAATGTAAAAAAGACCAGACTCGTGCGTTAACAAAGTCAACGAATGCGAACATTAAATTCAAGATCAGAAACAGCGTCTCTTGTCGAGTTTTAACATCGATTGTGGATGGGGAACATTGACATAATCTTAGACCACATCTACGCTATAGAAGTTGGTATGTCAGAAATGCGGTGGCTGCATAGACACATCATCTATTACAGCATATTATTGACAATCAATTCATCAGCAGCGCAGGTGATAAGAATCACATTATGTCAATACAAAACGAAAGAAGGAACAAAAGCAATTGGTGTCAGAAGATGTAATCGTTCGTTGTGAAGTGAATATTGTCGTGCTAATAAAGGAAGGCATTTTAGCTAGTTTTGCAACTGATACAGAAGACATTAATTAAACAAATAAAGCGACTATTATAGTGTATATCTGTCTATGTCTAATGTTAGACTGCCTCTTTATGTTCATAGACATGACGAGACGGGGGTACAGACTACCGATGTTAATCTTGAAGTCGCAAGATAAATATGTCTATGGCAACGTCGTTGTAGATATCATCTTGACTTCATTATTGTCAGCTCTATTGATGGCGATCTGTCATTTCACTCACCAAATCCATTCAGTTTTTTTGTGCTACCTACTTTTCAAAGTAATTGTTGTGCACGAAGATTAATCCATGCTACGCAAGGCTGCAAAGTGGTGGTTGTGGCATGAATGGATTACAACTATAGCAGTTGAAAGCCAACAGGGTCACGCACGGATATATTTTTCTGGGCATACAGTGCTTCAAGGTAATCACGCTACGTGAAATGAAATGAAAATCGTGGCATATCCTTTACAGGACTTCCGCCATCAACCACAGTAAACGAGTCATCGATTATCTAGGCACCACTTATATGTTAAGTAGAGCTTGTTATTGCTTTCTGAATGATGAGGTCTATTTTTATCTTTCGTTATCATGGGACCACACTGCTATACTGCCTACCGTGGAGTTTGAACCAGGTACACTTAAGGTTGTGATCGAGCTTTCTATCGCTTAAGCTACAGACGCAGACAAACGAACTACCGAACTGAAAATCATGATGACGTGGAAATAATATTTGTTCTCTTCCTTGTTCGGATGAAAGGTGCGGGAGTGGGGTATTATCTATGACGTGGAGTGGGGTATTATCTGTGACGTGGAGTGGGGGTATTATCTGTGACGTGGAGTTACGGTGCTCGTCTCTCACTTCAGAAGCACTCCGTTAGCTTTCCCAATGAAACGATCGAGTATTTTTTCAATGATATCAATATAGGTGAGGTCGAATTTGTGATCCTATCGGAGATAGATGATAACACGTAGGCACTGTGCTCAAGTAAGCACTTAAAAGAACCCTTTGCACTTAAGCGACATGAGTTGTCTAGAGAAGATAATTATAGAAGGAGCGGTGCCTGGGAGTAGATCGAGCGGAAGACGATGGGGGCAGGATGTTATTGACGAGCTAAGAATCATTGCTGCTAACGCCGAGAATCTTCCACAAAATATATAGCTTTTCGGGGTCTCTGTGGCTGAGTGGTTAAGCTCTTTGCCTTGCGAGTCGAAGGTCGTGGGTTCGAATCCGGACCGCGGCCTTCTGTTCACGAGTGCAGTTTTTCCAGAGACCCCTATGATTGTTGCCAGGGCTACTGAGTTCGTGCTTTGTGCAATACTCTCGGCAGGTGGCGTGCCATTTCTGCGGAAGGGACCGAGCCATATGGTAAAACCCGGTGCAATGAAGTCAATCCTTCGGCTTTAAAACCCTTTATATAGCTTTATAGGCTGCTGTCATGAGAGCCAAGTTCCAGAAGGGACAAGCTACTTGATGATGATGATGAATGTGTAAATATTGTTCGATAATATACTTAATTTATCGTGTAACATTCCTCGACAATTTACTGGATGTAACGTGTAAATATTCTTCAACAATTTACTGGATGTAACGTGTAAATATTCTTCAACAACTTACTGGATTTAACGTGTAAATATTCTTCAACAATTAACTGAATTTAACGTGTAAATATTCTTCAACAATTTACTGGATTTAACGTGTAAATATTCTTCAACAATTTACTGGATTTAACGTGTAAATATTCTTCGACAATTTACTGGATTTAACGTGTAAATATTCTTCAACAATTTTCTAAATTCATTACATAAATAATTTTATTTAAACATTTTTAATTTAATAGCATAAATATTCATTGATAAGTATTTCAACTCATAATTCAACGACAATTTAATAATACTTCGCAAATTTATTATTTTCAACAATTTACAAGTTTTTATCAGGATCATATTTTTACATCATAAATAAACATAAATGAGAACTAGTTCGTGAAATGGCGCATTAATTAAATCATGTGACAAATTGCAACTTAAATTACATTTCTTCACTAAAAAACCAAATAATGACATCAAGCAAATAGGTTTTAGTTACGAATGTGTTAAAATGTGTAAAATGCATTACTTTAAAGTGATAAGTTGAAAGGACGTGGCTGAAACATGAGTAGGGAAACAATTATCGTGCCGTGAACATAATTTCTTACCTGTAAGTTTAGATACATGACTTAATGGATGTAAATTAAAGTCACTAATTGACACTAAAAGGAGACTTGTGAACAATTTACTGGATGGAGCATACGTGCAGCTAAAGTTATGTGAATTTCTTCTTCTGTTTATGTGATGTCATTAGAAGAATACTGTTATAAAAAGCGGGCGAAAAATTGACAAAATACAGCAACGTTTCGACTAACAAGGCCTTTATCAAGCAAACGAACAACAGGAGTGACAAATTTAAAAAAACAAACGACAAAACAAAAACGAATAACGAAATAAATGTAACACAAAAAACATTTATTTCGTTATTCGTTTTATTCCCAGATTTTCATTAGAAACGTTTGTATTTGGTCGTCCATTTGTTTTTTAAATTTGTCACTCCTGTTGTTCGTTTGCTTGATAAAGGCCTGTTGGTCGAAACGTTGCTGTATTTTGTCATTGTTTTTGAATTTGGAAAACTACAGTACTTTTGATTACTTGTTTTACCTATACAATAGTTTGACTGCAGTCTCATCTATTTTACGAATATTGCGAAAAATTGACCAGGATGATATTCTAAATTCCCTTACGAGGGAAGTGGTTCGAATTCTGTGTTTGTCAATTTATTTTTTCGGAGGCTCTTAATACTTGTACACAGTGGCGGCTCGTCATTAAGGGCCAATGGAGCCGGGCCCTAACAAAACTAATGTATAACGTGTATTTATTCATTTATACATTAAAATATAGCAACTCAAAACCATGATTTGTCCGGAAAAAATGCCTGGCCCCACCAACAAAAATGATCACGAACCGCCACTGCTTGTTTACTGTCTATTTATTGATCATATTTTTTGTTTCATTTACTTCCTCTAGGGTTCTTCCAAAAAACGCCTTATTTTCACCACCAAGGAAGCGAGGACGCGTATATGATTCAAGTAAATGTGGTGAATATACAACACTAACCAGACTGCAAGAATTACAAGTCAAGTGTGGTGTAGCTAGACAAGAACACTATGGTGGTAGTCAAGGAATAATACAGGGTGTTCAACTTAAAAGCAGCCCGTGAATGGAGATAATCTGGCATATATGTATGGAAATGAGAAGGTTCAGTTATGACGTAGTATAGGTCAAGGTTATGTGATGGTGTGTAATTGTAGTGCGGGAAGGGGCGATGAAGAAATGTGACGTAGAACGAGCTAGTCAGAACCGGTTTAAATAGTAAATAAACACAACTCAATGTGTACCTGGCAACTTTCGAATTGTCAATGCGGCTGCAATTATCTTGAACACCCTGTAGTATACCAACACAGAACCACGGTAGTTAGTCGCCACACACTGAGAGACATACTGAGGTGAAGATAGGAGCACTTCTGAACGAATTGGTTCGAGTTGCATTGATGATGATCCAACGAATAACTAAATTAAACTAAAACTTAGAAGAATGCTAATAACTTCTATCTATGCGATGTATTGAAAATTATGTGAATATCTTCGTTTTCATCTGCGATCAGTTTCCAATGCTCAGATGTCTAAACATCGGGATGAGCTGTCTCCGTGAATCAAGTTGTTACCAGGAGGTCCTCAGAGTGTCTCACAATGACTTCATGAAACTAGACTCAATGGGCTATGTTTGAAATGGAAGTTATTGGAGACGGAGCAGGTTTGCAGTCTGTTTTGGAAAGTTTTGGAGTCTGGAGTTATATTAATACTTTGGCATATGCATCGGTCAGTATGAATAGCTTTGATTTTGTGAAGATTAGCTTGTAATTTGGAGACCTCTGTGGATAAATAATTAAGTCTTTGTATTGCGTTAAGAAGGCCGAGGTAACGAGTCCGGGTCACGCCGATCTGTTCACTAGAGCATATTTTCAAGAAATTCTTAGAATTGTTGCCGGATCTACAGAGTTCGTGCTTTGTGCTATACTCTCGGCAGGGAAAGTGCAGTATCTGTGCAGAGAGACTGAGACATATGAAGGAAAGCCGGCGCAATGAAGTTCATCCTTCGTTTTTAAACTTGATTTCTTCTTTTATTTTAGGCTTGTAATCTACAGTGATCTGTGTAGAGCCTACAGATCAGGGCCGTGGTATGATACAGAGAGGACAGTAGTCCGTACCACAGACTTACATCCAAGACAGTAGTCCGTACTACAGAGTTACATCCAGGACAGTAGTCCCTACTACAGAGTAACATCCAGGACAGTAGTCCGTACTACAGAGTTACATCCAAGACAGTAGTCCCTACTACAGAGTTACATCCAAGACAGTAGTCCGTACCACAGAGTTACATCCAGGACAGTAGTCCGTACTACAGAGTTCGGGCTCTGTCGCTGAGATCTTCATGTGGGATATAGAGATCAGGAAGCACATGGTTATGATGAGGGTCCTATCAATAATCAATCACTTAACTCTAAATGTAAATTAATACAATCTAATTGCTAATGGTTTCTAATTGATTGTGTCCAATTCTGTGAGCGTGCGATAACGTACATTCATTTATCTGGGAGTCTCTGCTGCTAAGTGAATAAGCCATTGTGCTGTGTTCATAGGGTCGTGTGTTCGAATGTTTTTTGAGGTTTATTTCGATCCAGAAGCACTTGAGCTTTCAGCTCTTCGGCTCAGTGCTATGGACATCGTAACCCTTCGATTCGGTGCCACAAACGCTGTAAATATGGAGAGCCTGTGGCTTTTCTGGTTCATTATTTATTATGTGGCCTGGATTCATATCAGGTGATAAAAAATAAGAAGAAGAAGAAGACATACCATTCATTAAATTTCGTTTTAAACTAAGAATAATGCAGCTACATTTATACTTATACGTGAGAAGTCTGCCCGTCTGCCCAGTGTGTTCGTAGCGCGTTGGACTACGGGTGACTATCCCTATGTGTGTGCGAATTCAATTCCGAGGGATGGCAGAAAAGCCACAGATTCCCAGATTTACGGTGTTCGTGGCACCGAACCGAAGGGTTACGATGTCCATGGCACCGAGTCGAAGAGCTGAAAAGCTCAAGTGCTTCTGGATTGGGGAAAAAAAAGTATAAAGAGACAAAATTAAATTAATTGAGCACAACGTACAAAACTTAAGAGTGCGGTATTTTCATTGCTAATTACCATGTCCACAGTAAATAAACACGGATATAACACAACAAGGGTGAATCATCTGGCCTTGGAGCGTAAATTAAAGCTCCCTTCTCTATGCGTAAAGACAGTAGTGGACAACCAATTCCATCATGCACCGGAGAATAACAAAAGATAATTTTTAAAAAGCACTCGCACACTCTCACACACTCACTATCTCTCTCTCTCTCACATACAAACACAAATGTGAGATATCATGTTTTATTATGAAACTAATCTATGGAAAAAGCAAGCCGCGGAATAAATTGTGAGATCAAGGTAGTCTTGTACCCACAAGTTTGAAAATACATTCCCTGGGGCATCGTCTCCACCTGTTGGATGATTGACGTCTCACTGTTTAGGCTTTGATCATTTTGGGAAAACAAAACCTTCACTCAATCCCTGGTGACTTCTTAATATCAACACAAAATCATCGGGTGAAATGTATCACTTCAAGCTAACTACTATAATATTAGTTTGTTCTATATATCTGTACGGACCGTTAACGATAGACATAACAGCTGTCTGTCTGTCTTTTTTTTCAACAATCCTGTTTTGTCTCACAGCGTCAGGATAAGAAGAGATTTCTAGAACGGGCCTGCGTGTGCGCTTCATAAAAAGTGCCTTTCCTCGTCTCTTTTATCGCTGAGGCCCACCTCTTGTGTGGCTGACCTTTTGTTTTGTATCCATTGCATCGGAGTAACATTGCTATTTAATGCGAATTGTCTGTTGGTAATCTGCTTATGTGGTTGAACCATTTCATTTGTTGTTTCTTGATTAAGTTTAATACTGATGTTATACCCACTTTTTCCTGATGTCTTCATTTCTCAACCGGTCTCTTCTTGTTACTTCCAGCATTCTACGTAGACACTTCATCTCTGTCGTGACAAGTTTTCTTCTATCATTTGATGTTGGCGACGAAATGGATTAAAGAATGGTTCCACTTCAGCACTCTAAATTATATTACAATTATCTAACTTGTTGATAATAATTCCTCTCGTACCGTTATACGTTACATAGGACCTACAAGCAAATTCTCCATACCGCTCTATCCTGGGCAACACGCATAATCTCCTTAGTTAGTCTTTCCTCTTGGGCCTGTGGGCGGCGCATAGGGCAGAGGTCATAGCTCTCCATGTCTCGCGGTTCGTTGCTATTTGTTTTAAGTCTTTGATGTTTACTAGGCCCATCGTTGAGCCTTCTCTGGTGATGGTTCTACGCAGAGTCTCTCTTGGTCTTCCTCGTTTTCTTTTTCCTCTGGTGTCCATATGAGGGATTGGTAAGGGAGTCTTCTCTCATCCATTCTAAGTGTGTGGCGGATGTAGTTCCAGCGGCGCTTTCTTATAAAATTTGATACATTTTCTTGCTTGGTCTCTTGTCTTATTTGTGTATTGGGTCTGAAATCTGATCATTTGAGGTTCAGTATTCTTCTAAGACATTTATTCTCAAAGTTATCTAATTTTCTTTCTAGAGCTTTTGTTGCTTTCAAACTCTCGCATCCATAATGACATTATATTAGCAACTCCGTTTGAATGATGGTCGTCAAGTCTCCCTGAATAAATTACGTGTTTTTGTTCGTTGTTAAGAAACGTCTTACCTGAGCCAGTCCACCTACACTCACTGACCCCGAGTATATCCAGTTTGAAATCGCTCATAACACTACACACTTGGGCTGTTTTTCCCAACTGAAACATGGTTCTTACATTCCAGTAACCAATTTTAGAGATGTCCTTAGAATTAAACAAATTTGAACGAATCATCGATTCATTTAGAGCCTAAACTCTGTTTCTCCAACAGTGGTGATTTTTATGATGACGACTTGTCGGGCCGACGATCAACAGTTTGTTGGCCAAGCTAGAAGAAAACACGTTCCGCCATCTTGAACAACAAACCGGAAACCTCCTACATGGAACTAATCTCCTACATGGAACTAAAACCGATATTTCTTGCCTCTCTCAGGAAGTTGGTTTCAGGGTCTTCTTAGATCAGTGGTTCTCAACCTTCCTAATGCCGTGACCCTTTAAAACAGTTCATCATATTGTGGTGACCCCCAACAATAAAATTATTTTCGTTGCTACTTCATAACTGTAATTTTGCTACTGTTATGAATCGTAATGTAAATATCTGATATGCAGGATGTATTTTCATTGTTACAAATTGAACATAATTAAAGCATAGTGATTAATCACAAACACCGTGTACTCGTATGTGGGCGTAGCTGCATGTGGGCGGACCCGCCTGGAGACGGATAGAGGAGCGGTGTCTCGGTTCCTACGACCATCGAATATATGTGTTTTTTCGATAGTCTTAGGCGACCCTGTAAAGGGTCGTTCGACCCCCAAAGGGTCGCAACCCACAAGTTGAGAACCATTTGCCTTAGATAGTCCTCTTTTTCGTACACCCTTTGCATTCCACTTCAATGTCTACTTTGATATTTTTTTATCATTTTTTCAGGTGTCTCCAACATATCTCCATCTTCTCTTTCTTCTATTTACTTACGCATAAACGCATTCACGTACATAGGAAGTAGGTATTCCCATATATGCACATGTACAGATACGTATATAGGTAATATTCATTTATCAAATCTCCAGTCATCCTTCTTCGCTAGATCTATGTTCTAGTTTATTTAGTGTTTATTCTGTCTATATGTCTCCTTGATAAAGATCTATGTTCTAGTTTATTTCGTGTTTATTCTGTCTATATGTCTCCTTGATAAAGATCTATCTTCTAGTTTATTTAGTGTTTATTCTGTCTATATGTCTCCTTGATAAAGATCTATGTTCTAGTTTATTTAGTGTTTATTCTGTCTATATGTCTCCTTGATAAAGATCTATGTTCTAGTTTATTTAGTGTTTATTCTGTCTATATGTTTCCTTGATAAAGATCTATGTTCTAGTTTATTTAGTGTTTATTCTGTCTATATGTCTCCTTGATAAAGATCTATGTTCTAGTTTATTTAGTGTTTATTCTGTCTATATGTCTTCTTGATAAAGATCTATGTTCTAGTTCATTTAGTATTTATTTTGTCTATATGTTTCCTTGATAAAGATCTATGTTCTAGTTTATTTAGTGTTTATTCTGTCTATATGTCTCCTTGATAAAGATCTATGTTCTAGTTTATTTAGTGTTTATTCTCTCTATATGTCTTCTTGATAAAGATCTATGTTCTAGTTTATTTAGTATTTATTCTGTCTATATGTCTCCTTGATAAAGATCTATGTTCTAGTTTATTTAGTATTTATTCTGTCTATATGTTTCCTTGATAAAGATCTATGTTCTAGTTTATTTAGTATTTATTCTGTCTATATGTCTTCTTAATTAAGATCTATGTTCTAGTTTATTTAGTATTTATTCTGTCTATATGTTTCCTTAATTAAGATCTATGTTCTAGTTTATTTAGTATTTATTCTGTCTATATGTCTTCTTGATAAAGATCTATGTTCTAGTTTATTTAGTGTTTATTCTGTCTATATGTCTCCTTGATAAAGATCTATGTTCTAGTTTATTTAGTGTTTATTATGTTTATGTGTCTCCGTGATAAAGATCTATGTTCTAGTTTATTTAGTATTTATTTTGTCTATATGTCTCCTTGATAAAGATCTATGTTCTAGTTTATTTAGTGTTTATTCTGTTTATGTGTCTCCTTGATAAAGATCTATGTTCTAGTTTATTTAGTATTTATTCTGTCTTTAAAAGGGTTTTAAAGCCGAAGGATTGACTTCATTGCACCGGGTTTTACCCTATGGTCGGTCCCTCTCCGCAGAAATGGCACGCCACTAGCCGAGAGTATTACACAAAGCACGAACTCCGTAGCTCAGCAACAATCCTAGGGGTCTCTGGAAAAAATGCACTCGTAAACAGAATGGCGCGGCCTGGACTCGAACCCGACCTTCGACTCACAAGGCAAAGAGGCTTAACCATAGCCACAGAGACCCCTATCTCTTGAGACCACCAGTATGCCATCATTACTTTCTTTTTGTGTTCATAATACAAAGAATACTCTTCCACATTCTCTAAAACCTGAATGTTTTCAGACTAACATATCATTTACATTATCTCTATATAAAACATAAATATAAAAATACATAAATAACTGGAAAATAAATGAACAAATAACAACAGATTGTTCTAACAAATAAAGACACAGAAGATGACAATTCTATAAAAACAACTTTGAATGGTTAAAGCAAACCAAAACATGATTTATATAAATAGGTTTCACCAGAGTACATCTTGGACCCAATAACAAATTCTTTGAAGCTCTTACATTTTTTTAAAATGTGACTAGTCTTAGAAAACAGCAGGGCATTTCTGAGATAACTGCTCAGTACAGTAGTCCCTCAATTAATGATGAAAACTGACTATATGTCTTCTTGATAAAGATCTATGTTCTAGTTTATTTAGTATTTATTCTGTCTATATGTCTCCTTGATAAAGATCTATGTTCTAGTTTATTTAGTGTTTATTCTGTTTATGTGTCTCCTTGAAAAAGATCTATGTTCTAGTTTATTTAGTATTTATTCTGTCTATATGTCTTCTTGATAAAGATCTATGTTCTAGTTTATTTAGTGTTTCTTCTGTCTATATGTCTCCTTGATAAAGATCTATGTTCTAGTTTATTTAGTGTTTATTCTGTCTATATGTTTCCTTGATAAAGATCTATGTTCTAGTTTATTTAGTGTTTATTCTGTCTATGTCTCCTTGATAAAGATCTATGTTCTAGTTTATTTAGTGTTTATTCTGTCTATATGTCTTCTTGATAAAGATCTATGTTCTAGTTCATTTAGTATTTATTTTGTCTATATGTTTCCTTGATAAAGATCTATGTTCTAGTTTATTTAGTGTTTATTCTGTCTATATGTCTCCTTGATAAAGATCTATGTTCTAGTTTATTTAGTGTTTATCTCTCTTATGTCTTCTTGATAAAGATCTATGTTCTAGTTTATTTAGTATTTATTCTGTCTATATGTCTCCTTGATAAAGATCTATGTTCTAGTTTATTTAGTATTTATTCTGTCTATATGTTTCCTTGATAAAGATCTATGTTCTAGTTTATTTAGTATTTATTCTGTCTATATGTCTTCTTAATTAAGATCTATGTTCTAGTTTATTTAGTATTTATTCTGTCTATATGTTTCCTTAATTAAGATCTATGTTCTAGTTTATTTAGTATTTATTCTGTCTATATGTCTTCTTGATAAAGATCTATGTTCTAGTTTATTTAGTGTTTATTATGTTTATGTGTCTCCGTGATAAAGATCTATGTTCTAGTTTATTTAGTATTTATTTTGTCTATATGTCTCCTTGATAAAGATCTATGTTCTAGTTTATTTAGTGTTTATTCTGTTTATGTGTCTCCTTGATAAAGATCTATGTTCTAGTTTATTTAGTATTTATTCTGTCTTTAAAAGGGTTTTAAAGCCAAGGATTGACTTCATTGCACCGGGTTTTACCCCATATGGCTCGGTCCCTCTCCGCAGAAATGGCACGCCACTTGCCGAGAGTATTACACAAAGCACGAACTCCGTAGCTCCAGCAACAATCCTAGGGTCTCTGGAAAAAAATGCACTCGTGAACAGAATGGCGCGGCCTGGACTCGAACCCACGACCTTCGACTCACAAGGCAAAGGGCTTAACCACTAGCCACAGAGACCCCCTATCTCTTGAGACCACCAGTATGCCATCATTACTTTCTTTTTGTGTTCATAATACAAAGAATACTCTTCCACATTCTCTAAAACCTGAATGTTTTCAGACTAACATATCATTTACATTATCTCTATATAAAACATAAATATAAAAATACATAAATAACTGGAAAATAAATGAACAAATAACAACAGATTGTTCTAACAAATAAAGACACAGAAGATGACAATTCTATAAAAACAACTTTGAATGGTTAAAGCAAACCAAAACATGATTTATATAAATAGGTTTCACCAGAGTACATCTTGGACCCAATACAAATTCTTTAAGCTCTTACATTTTTTTAAAATGTGACTAGTCTTAAAAACAGCAGGGCATTTCTGAGATAACTGCTCAGTACAGTAGTCCCTCAATTAATGATGAAAACTGACTATATGTCTTCTTGATAAAGATCTATGTTCTAGTTTATTTAGTATTTATTCTGTCTATATGTCTCCTTGATAAAGATCTATGTTCTAGTTTATTTAGTGTTTATTCTGTTTATGTGTCTCCTTGAAAAAGATCTATGTTCTAGTTTATTTAGTATTTATTCTGTCTATATGTCTTCTTGATAAAGATCTATGTTCTAGTTTATTTAGTGTTTCTTCTGTCTATATGTCTCCTTGATAAAGATCGATGATCGAAACGTGGGATTATCGTTAGTTTTATATTTAATTACATGTTTGCTTACTTATGTGATACTATGCACACGTCTCTTTTTCCTTAAATGCCAATTTACTTTGCATCACCACAGCCTACCTACGGTTGTCTCCAGATCTGGTCTGTTCTGACCACCTCAGATTTGTAGATTTCCGTACATCACTGTACATACAAACATAAGCACACGACCAATGTGCTCGTGTACATTAATACATATATATAGGGAGACTGCAGTAAAACTATATAAACTGGTGAAGCACGTAATAACAAAGTACTGTAGTTTTAAGTTCATTGCATATCGTTTACAGGACTTTGTGACCCCAACTTTTTTTTTTTAACGCTATTTGTGATTTCTCTAGAGATTATTACGTTCAGAAGTCTGCCATTACTTTCTGAACGGGTGGTGCCATCATCCGTTTGTAAAACTACACGCGAAATAATTTGCAACCAAACTGACCGCAGCGTGATTCGAACTCAGAACGTCGGGTTAATAGACCGAGTCACTATCCCTACGTCACAGACGTAGTTTTACAAAATACAAAAACAATGACAATACACATCAACGTTTCGACCAAAAGGCCTTTATCAAGCAAACGATACATTAATACAAGCGCACACAGTGCATATACACACACAACATACACCTCCAGTTTCCGTCCGTTTCATTAAGAACTTCCTTTACATCAGGTAAACGCACTGACACACCTATGAAAAATAATACTCACAGAAGCAAACAACATGCAACTTTTATCCCCCGTTCACACACAGAGAGACGCACGCACCTCATCAACGTTCTCCACCCAAGAAAAATCACTAGACAAACATATGTTCCGGTGAATCTGCACTAGTCTGAGTACCAGGTTCACCAGGGATATTTGGGGGTGTTGAGATTCGAACTGCAGGACATAAAACAACTATGTCTACCACTGTCATTAGTTTATCCAGCTCACAAATGCCAATATTTTACACATATTAAGACGTAAGGTACAAGGTGGGACCGATAAGTCGGGGGGTTCTGCTCGCCATGTGTTTGTTTACAGATGACGACCTTTGCTTATTATTTGTTCTCTGTGAACCTCACCAAGATTGCATTAAAGCTCAAACATAATTTGTAAGAAGAAAGCAAATATAGACATACATACCAGCAGAACTAACACCACACGCAACCACACAACTGTGCATACAAATAATATATTATGTTGCCATATCATCTACACGAAAACATGACTTTTTAACATTATACTCATATATCAGTGCTGTTCTTCGTTTTTATACTTTGTATCTCGGTGATGTTTATCGTTTTAAAAACTCGTGTTCATGATCTCGGTGATAAGCTTATATTAGGTTTTCTGTCATTTTATATCTAAATATATGTTGAATCGATCAGCGAGAGTGCTTGGCACCGTTGTAAAAGTAAAACTGATGCCTGAGGGCAGAGGGGAAAGTGTGTTTATCGGCCTCGTTCAGTATTTTGATAAACTAGTGGGGAGAACTGAGCACCCTGGGTCTACCCTGAGTACAATAACGTCAGTTTAATAAAATAACGGTTTCATCCGTTGTATACTTTATATTACAGTGTGTTTATCTTTTTTATTTTTTCAATTTTATATCTCTGTGCTATTTATCGTTTTTTTTTATCTCAGTGCTGTTTATCGTTTTATACTTTCTATCACAGTGCTGTTCTTCGTTTTTAAATTGAATATCTCAGCGCTTTTTATAGTTTTATATTGTATATCTCTGTGTGTTGTTCGTTTTAAACTGTTTAATATCTCAGTGCTGTTCATAGTTGTATATATTCTAAACCCTGCAATATACGTATATGGTACTATACACAAATACGAACCAGGGGGAAACGTACAGTCGTTCTTGTCAAAGATCAATTATATTCGCAATAAGAATCATTAAATTGCTCGCAAAGAACGAACGTTAAGAAGAAGAAGAAGAAGATATATTGTGGTGAATTTGCTGATGACTGTAGAGTCATAGGTGCGGCGGTCTGACGAGTGAAAAAATACCAATGATAATAGTAATAATAACATTATCTTAATACAATAATAGTAATAGTAATATTTTGTCTGCAAAATAATTAATGTACAATGGAGCAAATTCACGAGAATTGATGAAATCAGAGAAATGGCTGGTCAACCACTAGTAACAACTGTTATTTGTTTTATTTTTTTCGATCCAGAAGCACTTGCGCTTTTCAGCTCTTCGGCTCGGTGCCATGGACATCGTAACTCTTCGGTTCGGTGCCACGAATACCGTAAATCTGGGGAATCTGTGGCTTTTCTGCCATCCCGCGGAATTGAACCCACACACAGAGGGATAGTCACCCGTAGTCCAACACTCTACGAACACGCTGGTCAGCTGTTATAAGAAGGACAAGATGGAGAGATGTTGGAGACACCTTGAAAAGAAATGATCAAAGAATATCAAATCAGGCATTCAAGTGAGATGTAAAGGATTCCAAAAAGAGAAGACTCACAAACCCTGAAACAAACTTTGCAGAGAGAGCCAAGAAATATGGGACTCAATTCTATGGAACAGATTGAGCGAGTAGTCCAGGACAGATCGGTATGGATACGTAACTTGCAGACCCTATGTAACGTATACCAGTACAAGAGAAATATATATTGACGACATACCCGATTCAAACCACTTCTTAAAAATATCAGAAAATACAATTCATGCTATTAGATGACATCTTTTGGAAAGGCTTACCCAATTCCTTATCAAGGATTAATAACATTTTCACCCGTGCAGAGCCGGGTATTAGAGTAATATATATATATATATATATATATATATATATATATATATATATATATATATATATATATATATATATATATATATATATATATATAATGGTAATATTTATAAAAATAACTTAATAAAAAATTTGACTGAAAGAATCAGTGTAGAGATCACGTGGCCGTTTGGTTAAATATGATGGGGTTTCCCAATGGAAGCCTCCCGTGTTCGACACCTCAGTAAAGTTAAAATGTGGAGAAAATAAAATGATACCCGATACAGTCATGGCAACAGTCCTGGAGTTTATTCGGTAATATTTCTCTGTGCTAAAAAATAGTAGAAAGTACTCTTATATAATGAGAATAAAATATTGTAAGAATTATTCCTGTAATTATTTGTGTGAAAGTTAGCACTTCATATTCTATGAACTGTGAATACATTTATGGTTGTACATTGAGAATTCAGAATTGAAGGAATTCTCTCTTTTCTCTCTCTATCTTTCTCTTCTCTTCTCTCTCTCTCTCTTCTCGTCTCTCTCTATCTCTCTTTCTCTTCTCTATCTCTGTCTCTGTCTCTACCTTTAAACGGATTGGAATAGGCCCTCAACCAACTCAAGCCAAGTTTTCCTATGTCTAGCTATCTCATGCAGCTTCTCCAGCTCTTCTTATATTGTTGATCTCTGCCTCCAAATCTGCAATTTATGCGCTATTATTTTAGTAGTTCATCATGTTTTGACTCATACAACATTCGAGGAATATTTACTATTAAAGTTTTTGTGATTAGCGAAGAAATGTCAAAACTAATATATTTTCGAAACTAATATATAGGCTAACATTACACAAGAAACACACGAATCTTCGTCTTTTATGTAATCCTGTTTTGCCTCATGGCATTATGATAGCGCCACAGTGGCGGCTCGTCATTAAGGGCCTACGGGCCAGCCCCACCAACATTAATGTGAAGTGTATTTTTGTATAAATTAAAATATAACCTAAAACAAAACCAAGATTTTTCGGAAAATGTTTGTCTGGCCCCACCAACAAAAATGAGCACTAGCCGCCACTGGTGCGCTTCATAAATAGTGCTTTTCATCGCCTATGTTACTTCTGAGGTCTACCATTTGAGTGGACGACCTTTCGCTATGTATCCACTGTATCGAAGTTTCATTACTCTTTGAGACGCACTGTCTGTTGGTAACCTGCTTTTGTGGCCTAACCACTTAATTTGTTGTTTCAGTTTCAGTTTGGAATATCTTCATTGCACTCGGACATGTCCATAGGTGCTCGATCTCCTTCGCAATATCTCCAACAGCGTCCAGCGACTGACCGTACCAGTTCCATTTTGATTGATGAGCCGACTCGTATACCTGTTTACCGTTCTTTTCATGCCACACCAATCTTCAAACCCAGTTCTCGCAATATAGTAGTTGACGTAGATTGGTTTAGATGAAGGTCTTTTCTGCGGCCACGCTCTATCAGGGCGTTCACGATGTCAGCTCTGTCCATTGGCTGGCTGATTTGTTGTTTCTTGATGAAGTTCAGTAGTGATGTTGTACCCGTTATTTTCCTGATATCTTCATTTCTAAACAAGTCTCTTCTTGGTATTCCAATCATTCTGCATAATCACTGTCATGACTAGTTTTCTTTTATCGGATAGAAAACACAAACACAAGAATTTGACTTTGTATTCAATAAATCTTTTTTCAATTCTCTAAAGAAAACAAAATTGCAAATGCGGGAAGATAGTATTCATGAATCTGCTACGAAATAAAACGAAATATACTGTTTTCGGGAAGGTCATGAGAAAGTAAGGTTATACTTCTTCTTTCGAATATTCTTCACGGCCAATTTTATCATTCTTTTGTGATATATAATTGGTCCTTTGACAAGAACGGAGTGATCTACGTCGGGTCGATTGTGCGTCCATGGTGACTAGGCTCGCCCATCCGGTTTCAGACAGCTTTTGATTTACTAGGGTGAGCTTTCCCTAGGGTACTATCCTTTCTGCCGACTATGTCGCCCGATCTTCGCCTTTTCGATCAACTTTGCCGTATATTTGGACTTTGTGATCTACGCCAAGACAGTGAGTTACGCTGTTATGCCCTTCTGACTTTGAGGTCGTTCCGGATTAGAAACATTTCACGGGGATTATCAGCTTGTCCTCGAACGGCGTCTTACTCTATAAGACACCTGTAAAGGATCGGCTTTCCAAATGTTCGGATCCGGACAGCCTGTTAGATCTTTACATAGTTGATCTTACTTTACTGGCCACTTTGAGTTTGTTTCAGAGCAGGAGCACTCTCATCCTTTACGAGGCGTGTCGTACTTGGCAATTTGAGCTTCTACTTCGCATTTTCCTTATCCTCGGGAAACATCGGACTGGGATCATGCACAAATAATGTATAGAGCCGTTTCAATTGGCGCTAGCAACGCAGCTGAGATTTTGCGCTCGCCACCATCACCCACCGTACCTTGCCCGGTTGCCCAAGGCTGGCAATTCGTTAGGATCACCAGCCTCAGTTCTTCCGAGAATGTTAGTTGTTATCGCAACAGTACCTTGCACGATTTTCCCAAGTAGGGTAGTTTCGTTATGCACTTAAGCGCAGCTTTATGTTTTGCGCTCGGTCAACTTTGCCCCGTAAATGTATCTGCCCCAGGCCACCTTTACGGACGGAGTTAGCTGCAATCTTCCCACGTATCGACACGAGGGTAGACTTTTATTTCTTAGCATCTGACATCTATTCTTGCCCCACAGCTGGCAATTTGCCCCCTCTTCAGAGCTTCGAGTTTCGACCTATGGGGGCATACGTTTCATCACTGGATACACTTCTCATCCTTTCATGTTTACTAATCTCCCCATCGGCAGGGAAACTGGTAATTTGTGGCGGGACCTTTGACTTACACTTCGAGCTTGTGTATGGAGTCTCATGCTCTAGAGATGGCAGTTTGTGTTCGGTCCTTACTCCGGAGGAGTAGGGATTCTAGCAGAGACGTTTCGCTACTGTTTCTTTTTGTTCAGGAACTTGGGCAATATTTTGTTGGACATCGGCCAGGAGATTCGTGCATTTTGTTCCGACCTGCCTTGCTTTTCTGTACTTGCACTGCTACCACTACCAGTAGTTCTCTCGATCCTGCCCCATTAGTCAGACTGAACAAGTCTGTTTCAGGGTCACCACGTGGAGGTAGGGGAAGGGTCTTGATTAGTGCCGACTCACTAATCCTGGCACACCCTCATGCGCCTTGACCCCAAAGTAAGGTTTAGAACACTTTGTAACAAACCCCTAAAATCGAGGGAGACGAGACAGAGAAAGACAGAGAAAATTATTGGATAGCCTGACAGCATGGCCCTGAAGAGCGTCAACATCTGCTATGCTAGAAAACACCAGGCACAGAGATTTGTGGAGATTCATGACCACCCACGCCAACCGGCACGACACCTGATGATAATGATACTGTTATTCCGAAATATTTTTTCTTAAATTCTGATGAACGTTAAATCCGGCGTAGCAAAATATGGCGCCCATGAATGCATATAACATGGACGACATGACGCCAGCATGAGCCATGTTGGGCATTGCTGTTCCACATTCTAATACATAACTTGAAATCCAGCTTAACAGTTGACATAGGTTATAGGTCAGAGGTCGCAAGGGAAATATATTAAAGGTTAAGTTTTACGATGGAAGTTGAAGAAACGTTATAGATAATGCATTTATATTATACCGACTATATTATTTGATAATATTGTTTGACTTTTGTAGATTATATGTGATTATGTCCCTGTCCCATTGCATTTAAAGATCCAAGAAGGTTGGAGGTAGAGGGACAATTCCTTTCCTCACTTGTGGAACAGCGGGAGAGAGAAATACCAATAATTGTTTTTTGTGTCTTCTTCCTTCTTCAGCGATCTCTGGTCATGTGCTTTGTTCACCATGGACCACAAATTGGACAGTCAACTTCAGGTCTGTCAGGTTTCTGCGCTTAGTTTACTGTGGACCACAAACTGGGCAGTCAGCTTCAGTTCTGTCAGGTTTCTTTTTCAGCGATCTCATGGTCATGCGCTTAGTTTACTGTGGACCCAAACTGGCGTCAGCTTCAGTTCTGTAGGTTTCTTCTTCATCGATCTCTGGTCATGCGCTTAGTTTACTGTGGACCACAAACTGGGCAGTCAGCTTCAGTTCTGTCAGGTTTCTTCTTCAGCGATCTCTGGTCATGCGCTTAGTTTACTGTGGACCACAAACTGGGCAGTCAGCTTCAGGTCTGCCAGGTTTCCCAAAGCTTAGCTTTGAGGTCGACTTAGTTTGAACATATTTCTTCTCAGCTCACAGAGAAGAGTCTTGCAGTACATGCTCCGGTGTCTGTTCCGCCTGCAAACACTGGCAGCGAGCTTTATTTTTATTCCAGAAGCGATTGATATGTGCATTGGGCTAAAGCGTACAACTAGAATATATTAGGAGTGTACAAACCATATACACATGTGTCAGTTGCAGTCGGTCATGAACACATGTGTCGGTAACACAGAAGCAAGCAATGTATAAAACTCACCATGTTACAACGAATGGACATTCTCAATAATACTAAAGTAAGCAATGTATAAAACTCACCATGTTACAACGAGTGGACTTTCTCAATAATACTAAAGTAAGCAATGTATAAAACTCACCATGTTACAACGAGTGGACATTCTCAATAATACTAAAGTAAGCAATGTATAAAACTCACCATGTTATAACGAGAGAACTTTCCCAATAATATTGAAGTAATTAACTTTAGCGAGCTAAAGACAGGAAGACTTCCTTTTACGTTGTTTGAGGACATATGCCTCAAACGGGACTAAATGAGGACGAGAGAGAGAGAGAGACAGAGTGTACAACTGGTTAGAAGGGAGATATCTAAGCCACTTGTACACAAGTTGTCGTCGCAGATTAAATCAATTGCCATACCTGCCGACGTAGGCTATCATGTCTCTTCACAACTCTCCTTTCTTGGTGCATGCAATAAGTTCTGAAGTCGATCTTGTGTCGAAAAATGATGTCAGGTCATCTAACATATTCTCCCTCTGTCTTCCACGATCTCTCTTCCTCTGAATGTTACCTGTTGTCACAAAAATTCTAAAGCTTCTTTTCGCATTATATGTCAGAAGAATCTTGATTACCGGATTCTTATTGTTTTGATAAGTTCGCAGACTGCTCAAAATAACATGAAAGAACAAAATTACAGATATTGAAGTCCCGTAGAGCCACAATTCCAAGTGTTCGCAATCTGTTACAGAAGGATCAGATAAGTTCGGGCTGATCACGTTATGCGGAAGCGTCCCAAAACATCGGATGCATGACGAGCTGGTAGAAGCAGACAACCGACTGATGCGCCTAACAAACGATATAAAGACAGTCCTAATGTATTGCTAAAATGCAACGATACAGATACACGTGATGTGAACCTTTTGTGTAAGATCTCAAAATGTGACACTGCAGCAAAACAAGATGATTTCGTATAGCTGAGATTCGCTGTGCTGTTTGGTGCAAAAAAACCTGCTGCAAATAGTTATAATACACAACATCCACACTTTCAACCTTGATCATGTATGCACACCCCATGTGGTAGGAGACTGTTCCAAAATTGAACTCTACAGTCGCCTCCGCACACAACAGAGAGATGCACCAACACAGGTTTGATGATGCTGTCATCATCGCTTGCATTGGATGACTACTATTATATATAACTGATTATCAGAATTCTCTCGAACTCTCTCGCGATCACAATTAGACTGATGTACTAGATTTGCCTATAAATCTCATTCATGTGGAAATCTGATTCATGCAGTCTTAGCATGTGTGGGTTTCATCACATCTTCAGCACCATTTGGAGTTCTCGTGTTTATCCTTCGGCGATGTGTTCGGTTTGGGTCAGCGTTTACTGGGTTCGCTCTCCGTCCGAGATGGCTGTCCCCAGCCGACCTGCAAGGCATCAGGTTATTCTGAACTTAGTCACCGATTATAATCAAATATTCTACGTTAGGTGATTGATAAACAACTGTAGTAAAATACAATGAGAAGCATTATATGGAACAAGTCATTCCTTGTCAATTGAGATCAGAATATTCTGTGCTTCATAGAACCAATACTGACATACGGATGCGAGACATGGACAATAAACATACTGATCGAAAAGATCTCTCAGGGCCACAGAGATGTGGTTTTTCAGAAGAATGATGAGAATCCCATGGACTGCTAAAATGACTAATGTTGAGGTGTTTAATGAGATCAAGACACAAAGAAAGCTTATCATCCATACAAAAAGAGGCAGTCATTTTTCGGTCATGTGATGAGGAGGGGAGGTTTAGAACACATTGTGACAACCGGTAAAATCGAGGGTAGACGAGCCAAAGGAAGACAGAGAGAGAGAAAAGAGTGGATAGCCTGACTTCATTGCACGGTAGTGCGTCAACATCTGAGACGATAGCAAGCACCAAAGACAGAGATTTATGGATATCCAAGATCACCTACGCCAGCCAGCACAGCACATGATGATGGTGAGTAAAATACCCTAAGTTAGTTGATTAACAATATGAGTGATATGACTGCATAGTTGATTGACAATATGATTGATGTGATTGCATCCTGTTAGTCTCCAGAGACAAGTAATATAGCACACATGGTGGATCTTGTTTCTGCTTTCTCGTGGCACGTTTCATGTCTGTGAGCTGTCTGATTCTGTGTTCACCAAGTTCTCAGAATCATCTTCAGGACATTTCTCCAGCTGAACCTGTCACTGGAGCTCCTTCCTGTCTTCTGTCTTCATGTCAAACGTCTTCACGTCATGCTTGCATATGTCTTTGTCCCGGAAGAAAGGTTACACCACAGGTCTTGTTACCAGAAGCCAGTAACCCGTATAGAATAGTCTTGGGGATCTGCACGTCATCCTTTCTGGTCGCGTGGCAGTAACATCCTAGAGGCCGTTGTTTGATACGGGTAACTATGTTAGAAACACCAGCATAATGAAGAGCCTTGTTATTTTGTTACGCTGTTATTCCAGAAAATATCGGTTTAGAATTGAAGACATCAGGAAAAAAACGTAGGTACAACAACATCAGTACTGAACTTCATCAAGAAACAACAAAGTAAATGGTTCGGCCACAAAAGCAGATTTCCAACAGACAGTGTGCTTCTTCTTCTTCTTCTTCTTCGAACGCTCCATATCGACCCCTTGTTAACCCTTTCGCTGCTACATACTTTCCGAATGCTGAGCTAAAATTTTACTCTTTGTTACTAGGTCACAAACGTGAATGTACGCCTATAGCAGTGACAGTACCAATGTATAACGTGTTAACAGGTCTTTAGCCCACAGAGGAGAGATAATAACAGACGTATTAATTCGTCTTTAGAAGTGAATGGGAAAACGTATATATACGTCCTTAGCAGCTAAAGGGTTTAACCACTCTGTGTGATTTGTATGTAATCTGCGACATGCTTTGTAGGTCCCAGTGGTACTATTCTTTGCTCCAGTTGAGAACCCCCACAACAAACTGGCAACAAAACCGTACAAGTGGGAAGATTTCCATTTCAGACTTGAGTTAAGAGCGATTGTACGTTGTGCCAGTTATGCATCTACAAGTAGGCTAGCGCATCTGATTTCTGAGATACTTTTTATTTACTAGGGTACCTTCCTTAGGTCCTACATCAGTGGCCTCTTACGACATGCCTTGTAGGTTGCAGTGGTACTATTCTTTGTTTCCCCACGGGCGTATAGTCAGAGTGCGCTTCAAAGAGTACAGTAGACACAATGCTAAAAGCTGGCCACGCAAAAGGGACCTACGTTTTATGATCCTTCTCCGATATGACAAGGAACTTGATCTTATCTAAAATGAGATCAGGGATCTCTAGAAAATACCCGGATGGAATGAACGAGGGAACGAATCTGATTCCTTTAGCACGATGAGACGAGTACCTAACCTCTACACCACAGATACTCCTAAACTTAATAACTTAATCGGGAGCCACTGTGGCTAAGTGGTTAAGCCCTTTGCCTTGTGAGTCGAAGGTCGTGGGTTCGAGTCCGGACCGCGCCATTCTGTTCACGAGTGAATTTTTTTCCACTGACCCCTAGGATTGTTGCTGAAGCTACGGAGTTTGTGCTTTGTGCAATACTCCCGCAGGTGGCGTGCCATTTCTGCGGAGAGAGACCGAGCCGTATGGGGTAAAACCCGGTGCAATGAAGTCAATCTTTCGATTTTTAAACCCCTTTTTTAAACTGAATAACATCTATTGGATAATGAAATGTTATTAGACCTTGAGTGTCTGTAGCTCAAGCAGTAGCCTTATATCACGTAGTCAGCTCGATCACAAACCCAAGCGTACCTGGTTCAAACCCCACAGTGGGAACGTTTGGAAGCAAATTCGTTTCCGTGGGATTTTACAAAAGGTAAAAATAGACATCACCGTTCAGAAAGCAATGGCAAACTACTGAACGTATAAGTGGTGCCTAGAAAATCAACGACTCGTTTACTGTAGTTAATGGCTACGTCCTGTAACGGATATGCTACGATTTCCGATTAGATATACCGCTTTGTTAAGACTGCAGAAGTTTGGTGATAAGATGATTAAATAGAGTATGAACAGCTATTGGAGCTTCCGAAATTTGTTTTTTTTTAATTACCAAACACTGTATTCAAACAACATAGTCTGGCCTCTTACGGCTCTCATTGAGTCGAGTAATATGTACTTAAGAGTCGCCATTAACTTCTAGATTCGAGGATCGTGGGATCGGTTCATTCCTGAGCAATAAACATGCAAAAATCCTTAGTGACCTGTGAGAGTGCAAACTTGGAGGTTCTATGTTCACGACATACGCATTTCAAAATAACTATGAACAGTTGGGAAATAGATTAAAGTAAGTTGAAAAAACGCTTCCTTTACAAAAATAAATAATATATAAATATAATTAAAATAATTTTATAAAAACATCCATCATAAAAATCACATAAGAGACTATATCGCCGGTGCTACGGAGTTCGTGCATTAGTGATAAGATTTCACAATCTGATAAGCAGAAATCAAAGAACAAATTTTAATATGCTCAAATAATGTGATGTCGGTGATGACATGAAGGTCAACATTATAAGCGGGAAAAGAGGGAATCAATCAAGTAGACAGATGGAGACACTTATACAAAATGCAAGCTATCTCTGTGGCGAAGAGGCTCGGTGCTCGCCTCTTGTACCAAAGATACTTAGTCTGCTCCCTCGTAGAGCCATATAGATATTTTTCCAGAGATTCTGATCTCAGTGTAGCTGAAATCGAGTTCCTAGTCCTATCGAAGACGGATGATAAAACGTAGGTCCCGTGTTCAATTTGAGCACTAAAGAATCT